>PVHT021183519.1:1342049-1445798 GCA_004024745.2 Catagonus wagneri | reverse complement strand
GCTCTGGAACTCTCCCTGCCAAGGCACACGAGCGCTCTTCCAAAGCTCGGTTTGGTTACTCTAATTTTATTATTTCTCTAACCTCTCTAACCAGCAGGGTGATTGAGGCTCTGATTGTGAGCCCTATTTTTATTTTTCTCACTCTATTTTTATACTTTGAAGCTGTGGTTATAAAATATACACTCAGAAATGGCTCTGCACCCACAAGACCCAGGAGGCTGCCCAAACGCAGGGACAGGGCTGCTCCCAGTAGTGCCCCACCCCCACCACTGGCCTTTCAGGGAGGGACAAAGGGGTGGGGGGGTGGGGGGCTGCGGTGGCCGGTAAGAGACTGATCCAACCATGAGTAGAGTTCTGGCCAAGTGGATTTGACCCTGAGAAACAGGCAGGAATATTTTTCTAGTGGCTCCCCAAACGCACATCGAGGGGGCGCAGAACCGCTTAGAAGCAGAAGTCCCAGGTTCAGACAAAAGGTTCATTCATCTCCATGCGTGCGGTTCTCCTGGCCCCCGTCTTCCTCACCATCCATACAGGTGGCACTTGCAGCTAGGCGCTTAGGTAAAAACAGTACCAGCAAAGCAGCCTTGTTTGTTTCACTCACCACCGTTTCCTGGAAATGGTTGTCACTCAGACACTGGGCACGAGAAATCTTCCCAAGTGCTGACCTCCTGCTCCAGCCCGTTGCAAGCCCTCCCTCCATCCTTGTGCCAGCGCCATCTCGTTTTCGTCGGCCCTGCCCGTCCCTTCCTCCGACCAGAAAAGATCTAGGAATCTCCTGACATTGTTTCCAGCTTGGCTACAAGCAGCGCCGGGTCTTTTTGAACAGACTTGTCCATAAATCTTAGATTGTTTTTCATCTTTGAAAAAGCCGCTTCTATCAGCAAGTCATTATTCACATGTAAGGGGGCAGGGAGGAGTTCACCGCATTTCCAACTTCAATTTCTTTTCACTCCAGTTTACAGCATCCACTCCCCAGAAACCACAGAAATTTTTAAAAAAATCAATCTCAGTAGGGCTAAGTGCCTCGTGACATAGCCTGCTGGAACCAGGGCCAGCCACCTGGGCATGGGGGAGGCGGGGGGGTGGGAGAGTGAGGGTTCGCCTAGATTGGAGCTGAAGCTCTAACACAGCTTCAGATTCTCAGAGAATTAAAAACCCACTGTTCTCACTTTAGAGTGGTGGATTTGCTGGGTGGAGAGGTTTGGGGAGATAGGTGATATTTATAATGAAAGGCTTAACTTAGCCATGACTGTAAATTACAAATAGGGGGGGTCTAGTATAACATAGCCAAGGGGCTAGAATATACTTCACTTCCATGTTGTACCATCTAAAGGGGAGGTGAAGGGAGAGTGACTTCGGAGCAGATGGGAAGAGAAGGGGGGAGGGAGGCGTGGGGGGCAGGGAAATAGATTCGCAGTCAAGGACTTGGCTCCGTCTTTCTGCACTGTCATCCTCAGTCTGTTGACTTTTGACCTCATGCTTATCCCCATGGTTACAAGATGCTTGTTTGCACCTTCAGATACCAGCTCAACGTTCTAGATAGGAGGGAAGGTGCCCGAACACACAGTTTTCTTACCACACGGTTCTTCTTATCCAGGAAGAAAAAGATGTCCCCACCCCCGGCAGACATCTCTGTATTGTCCCCTTGGGGAGTTCTGGGTGCAGGCCAGCTTAGGGACCAAGGGAGGCGAAGAATCATGCGAAGGAGAATAAGATGAGCTAGACACGTCCCCGGGAGCCGGACGCATCGCCTCCCACAGGAGCACTGGAGGCAAGGGGCTGGCTGTTGGGTGGGCTCTAGGTGAGGGCTTCGCGGGTACCCAGGGAAGGCCCTGACGCACTAGCAGTCCGGTGTGAGAAACAGAGAATGTGACAGCGATGGGGGAAGAACCAGAACTGAAACCGGAGAAGTGAGGGCCAGACCTTCAAAGGCCAACGATGCCCGCTGATGACTTGACTCTATGGGAGCCTTCCCAGGTCCTAAGTAGAGAATTAAGGCCATCGGTAACGTTACCCAGAAGAGTGGAGGAGGCACTGGGGCCCTCTAAGGCAGTGGCTTTCGCCCGGCACTGTGAACAGGTCACCTGAGGATCTTGTGAAAATTAGCTTCTGATTCAATAGGTCCAGGGAGGGCATGAGCACCCACATTTCTCACCAACTCCCAGGGGACATGGAAGGGGCTCAAGAGACCCTACTTAGAGCTGCAAGACCCGCAGGAATGGCTCTTGAAAACAAACGTCCAAAAGTGTTTGTTAAGCATTTTAACATAACCGCTAATATAACCGAAACAGGAATTTAGACTCAGATCATCAAATCTAATTGCTCTTAGATTGTGTCCCCCACCAAAAAGAAGGGCAAATTCTGATGTATTTTTTTTTGAGGAATCTCTATGTCTCCATGTAACAGAAAAGCCAAACAAACCATGGTTTGAGCGCAGTGGCACTCCCCTCTCTCAGGCTAAAGTGATCCCCGAGGAGGGGTCCCGCTGATCGGCAGCTCTCAGTCATGAGGGTCGCAGGCCCCAGGCTTCCCCTGGCTCTGCTTCCCTCTCCTGGCCTGTGACTTCTATCCTCAAGGTCACCTCTTGGTCCCAGATGGCTGCTGGAAGCCTCAGCCATCCCGTCCTCTCTGCAGATGAGAGGAAAGGAAAGAAAGAAGAGCGATAAAGAGCTCTCACCCCCTCCCTTTTCAGGACCCCTCCCTGAGTCCCGTAAAACACTCCCGTGCACCTCTCCTTGGCTACAACCTGATATTGTGACCATGTTTAGCTGCAAGATGTGCAGAGAAATGTGTTCTTTTGGCCTCAGCATGTTACTCAGAGTTCTCCTGCCTGGAAGAAGGGGGTACCTCTAACCTTGTCCTCTGGTGTAGGAGATGTCTGACTGACATGGGATGGCCAGAAATAAAGGGATGACCAGAACTGTTGCAGGCAAATGACAACAAAAAGAAAGCGGAGGTGGCAGGAGTAATAGCAGGCAAAATTCTGACAAAAAGTAGGAGGATAGAAAAGGACACACTGGATAATAATAAAAGGTATAATCTACAAAGAGTGTAACGGGCATAAACCTTTATATATCAGGCAAAATAGCATCAAATATACCCCTGCCCCCAAGAAAGAGACACTCTCAGAAGTATTAGGGAGGAGTTCCTGTTGTAGCTCAGCGGTAATGAACCTGACTGGCATCCACAAGGACACAGGTTCGATCCCTTGCCTCGCTCAGTGGGTTAAGGATCCGGAGTTGCTGTGAGCTGTGGTGTAGGTTGCAGACGTGGCTTGGATCCTGTGCTGCTGTGGCTGTGGCATAGGCTGGTGGCTACAGCTCTGATTTGACCCCTAGCCTGGGAACTTCCATATGCTATGGGTGTGGCCCTAAAAAGCCAAAAGAAAAAAAAAAAGAAGAAATATTATGGAAAAAATTCTTAAAATTACAACCAAAGTATGATACTTTAACCTTCCTTTCTCAAAATTTATAAGGTCAAGTAGATTAAACATAAGGTTATAAGGGATTTGAATGCCATATTTAAAAGCTTGGCTATGTTTAACCTTGTATTCTGCAGTCAGAAAATAAGCATCCATTCCAAATAGCTACATAACATTTACAAAATTGATTATATTTTGAGTCATCAAGAAAATGTCAATTCCATAAAGTAGGAATCTTTCTAGGCCACATTCTGACCAAATTACCACAAACTAGAAATTTAAAACTATAACAACAAAATACCACTTTGATATTTACACCATCTTTTAAATAAGTTATGCCAATGACAGAATAAAAAATTTAAACTCAGGGATTTCCCTGGTGGCTCAGCAGGTTAAGGATCCAGCGTTGTCACTGCTGTGGCTCAGGTCACTGCTGTGGCATGGATTAGATCCTTGGCCCTGGAATTTCTGCGGGCCGTGGACATGGCCCAAAAAAAAGGGAAAAAAATTTTTTTAAACTCCTTTGAGGCCCAAACAGATGAAAACACTGTCAAGTTTTAAGTAGATGAACCTCTCCTCGGGAAATACTTTGCAGCATTTTAGACAATTTAATTTTTATCCATAGCATATGATGGATTCTTTAAAAATCAGTAAGTGAAGATCATAGGAAAAGAGGCAAAAGATAAAAACCAGGCACTTTGTGAAATTAAAAAATAGCCGTGGAAGTTCCCATTGTGGCTCAGGGAAACGAGTCCGACTAGGAACCATAAGGATGCGGGTTCGATCCCTGGCCTCTCTCAGTGGGTTAAGGATCCGGCATTGCTATGAGCTGTGGTTGAGGCCGCAAACGCTGCTCGGATCCCCAGTTGCTGTGGCTGTGGTGTAGGCTGGCAGTTGTAGCTCTGATTCAACCCCTTGCCTGGGAACTTCATATGCTGCGGGTATGGCCCTAAAAAGCAGGGAAAAAAAAAAGAAAGAAATAGCCATGAACAGTGCACATATGAAAAAAAAATGCTCATCCTGGCTAATAATAATGAAATGCCAATTAGAGCAACAGTACCCTGGCATTTTCCCAATACCTTACAAAACGATAAAAAGATGGCTTTTAACCACGATCGCTAAGGCTGTGAAGGAACAGGCATGATCATAGCTGGTGAAGCTGTAAATTGGTACGTTTTAAAAAAATTTTATTTATTGGAGTTCCTGTCGTGGCTCAGTGGTTAATGAATCCGACTAGGAACCATGAGGTTGCGGATTCGAACCCTGGCCTTGCTCAGTGGGTTAAGGATCCGGCGATGCCGTGAGCTGTGGTGTAGGTTGCAGATGCAGCTCGGATCTGGTGTTGCTGTGGAGAAGGCCGGCAACTACAGCTCCTGTTAGACTCCTAGTCTAGGAACCCCCATATGCTGTGGTTGCGGCCCTAGATAAGGCAAAAAAACAAAAAAATAAATAAATTTTAAAAATAAAAATAAAAATTTTTATTTATTGATTGATCTATTTTTGCTTTTTACCACACCTGCGGCATATGGAGGTTCCCAGGCTAAGAACTGAATTGGAGCTACAGCTGCCAGCCTATACCATAGCCACAGCAATGCGGGATCCAAGCCACACCTGCAACCTGCACCACAGCTCATGGCAATGCTGGATCCTTAACCTACCTAGGGAGGCCAGGGATCGAACCCAAAACCTCACGGATGCTAGTCGGGTTCATTAACCACTCCCCTGAGCATGTTGGCCTGGGCTCAGTCACATCAGTTGGAAAGTGGCAGTGATTAAAATGGTGGCCATGTATTTCCTGTTGTGGCGCAGTGGAAATGAACCCGACTAGGAACCATGAGGTTGCGGGTTCGATCCCTGGCCTTGCTCAGTGGGTTAAGGCCACGGGTATGGCCCTCAAAAGCAAAAAATAAAATAAAATAAAATGGAGGTCAGCATTACTTTAGCACCCTAGATCATGGACCATGTTCGGTTTTGGCTTTCCTTGTTCCTTAGTGTCCTACAAGCTTGCGCTCCATGTCAGAACCTCCAGAATCTTCAGGAGCCCCACACGGGCCAGGTTACCCACAGTCCCAGTATAACTCTGTAGTCACTCTTTCTCTGACCCTTGGCCAGGACAGGGGGCCAGCAGGGGAGAATAGCAGGAAGCAGGGCCCTCAGGGAGGACAGAATGCAAAGCCCCATATCCCCCAGTTGCTGATTAGCATCCTGCCTCGCCAGTCTCTGTGCTGCTTCACCTCTCATTTCCAAAAGTGACCTTCCACTTGATTCCACCACCCCACCCCCAGTGTAAATATTGGCCTGGTCATTGAGTTCTGGTTCAAAGAATGGTTTGGCCTCTAGTAGTAAGGTTGTCAGATTTAGCAAAGAAAAATACAGGACACCCAGTTAAATTTGAATTTCAGATAAACCACAAGTAAGTTCTTTGTGGAAGTATGCCCCATGCAGTATTTGGGACACCTGTATTCTAAAAAGGCATTCATTATTTACCTGAAATTCTAAGTTAATTAGGCATCCTCGGTTTAATTCAACAATTTTTCTCTCATGGGCTCTTGTGACTCCCCCATTCCAAGGGGGGGCATCTGAAAGTTTAAAGATTGGTAGGAGAGTTCCTGTTGTGGCTCAGTGTATACGAATCTGACTGGCATCCATGAGGACACAGGTTTGATCCCTGGGCTCCATCAGTGAGTTAAGGATCTGGCGTTGCCATGAGCTGTGGTGTAGGTCACAGATGCGGCTTGGATCTGGCATTGCTGTGGCTGTGGCTGTGGCTGTGGTGTAAGCTGGGGGTACAGCTTCGATTCAACCCCTAGCCTGGGAACCTCCGTATGCTGCGGGTATAGCCCTAAAAAGACGAAAAAAAAATCAGTAGGAGTCATAAGTAATAGTTACTGACCAATACGCATTGCCCAGAGCCCTGCAAGTCACTTCACCCAGAACCTTCTGAACGCTCCCCTTTTTGTGCCTCCTCCCTTGTCTCGTGTGCTTCTGAGCTTGGGCCTCACTTCCTCCCCCTGGTCTTTCTCTTGTTCAGTTTGTGGCTTTCCCCTGCCCTCACCTCTCCTCCTCCTGTTCCCTTACTCGGCTCTCACTGGTCCAGAACGTGTAATTAAAGTTTACATATTTGAGTGTTGGTTGCACTTACTAAATAAGGTTTTACGTTCCTTGCTGTATTTTAAATAGCAGGGGAATTTAACTTCTTGTGTGTTTCGTTTTCCTTTTATTGATAGGTAGTCTTCCATTTATTTTTAGCTACATGAAACATTGACCTTCACCTTGGGTGGGAAGAAAGGGCTCCCGTTTCCGGGATGAGCTCATCTGCATCTTCCTGAGACCGATGCCAACGAGAAGGAGGGGAGTAGAATAGATTGAAATGGGGGGGACAAAAAGGGGGTCCTGCAAAGTCGACCGGTTCCGGGAGGAGGCTCAGAAACCTTCCGTTACTGCCTGCCCACAGCCAGACTTTTGGAACTGGGCCCGGCTGCCCCGGGTGGGGTACCCGTCTCTCCTCTTTGATCACCTGACTCTTCCCCAGCCTCTGCCAGACAGTGAAGGGCACGGCTGGGGCTAATTATTAGCCGCCCCCCCTACCCCGCCCGGCCTTCTGCTTCTGTTCTCTGCCTCTCCCAGTGGGAGTCGACACTTGAAACCATTCTGGCTCCCTGCCCAGCACAAGTGGGCTCCGGGCAGTCCTCTGTACCCCCTCTGACGTAGAACCCCTGGTTTCTACTTGCTTCCCTGAGTCTCTGATTTCTTCTTCTCCCTCCATCTTCCCTGCCTTTCCTTCTCCATCCCCGTTGTCCGCCCGCCCACAGAGGGCCGGTACCCAGGAGCTGCTTCCCTCCTCAGGGAAGGAGACCTTTGACGGGCAGTGCCGACTTGAGAGCGAGCTGTGATCTGGGAATCACAGAGCCACCTCGCTCCTGAACTAGTTGGCCCTACTCTCTTGGCCTCAGTTTTGTCGTCTGTAAAGTGGGGGTGAACACCTGCCTCGCAGCTGTATTAACATATCAAGGAAAACAAGTGTCAGAATTTGAACAGGTTTCTGTCCTTGGCCCACAAACTAAAGGACCCCTCTTTCATGCTAGGGAACTAAGAACTTGCTATTCATCGTAGAATCCTATTCATTCACCAGGTTCGAGAACCTTACCACTTGGTCTTGGAGGCGTCTTTGAATTCCTTCTATAGGAAAGCCCTGGACACCTAGGTGTTCTTTCGCATCTCTCTTTTCTGGCAGGGGAGAACTTGAAGGAGGCTGAAGGAATCGCTCTGTCCCCCTTGATATGCCATCCTATGCTTCAGTAGAGGGGAGTGTGGCTCTGCCAAAAGCTTGACCTCATGGCTCGTGACCGAGTTGAGGTATCGAGCTGCGGGGGAGGCAGCTACCTGAGTTTGAGGTCAGCACGGGCCAGGTAGCTGCAGCCACCCAAAGGCTTCTGGGCCGGATCGCTCAGCTTTCATGGGAATAAGACAGCAAAGCGTCTCCCCAGCAGGAAGCCGGATCCTGATGGGGGCCAAGAACTCAGGCTTCCCAGAACGCGTGGGAAACAGAAGATTCGCGGCCACAGCATTCCGACTCCGATACTTGGACAGAGCTTGTCGGTCCCCCTGGTTACAGCCGTGCGGGGCCTGGGCTCGGCAGCTGCCCGGCTCACCTTGCAGGGCCGTTCGGTCCTCACCTTCCAAGCAGCCCCACCGCTGGGGAAACAATGGAAATCAGCCACACCCGTGGAAATTCGTGTCGGGGAGAGAAGGCAGGGGCAGATCAAAGCCTCTGTAACCCAAGAATTCCTCAGCAGCCCAGAGTCCCTTAATAATTATGGTTTGGAGATTTGCCAGAAAGCAAAACCACTTAGCCTGCCATGTTTAACAATGAACAGTTTTCTGTGTTCGTAATAGTCGCTGTGCAGAGCAAATAGGCACCTTGAACAAAGGGTAGGATATTTATATGTGTATATAAAATCACCCGCACCACCTTAAACCAAAGCGTGTCTGCAGGGAAGAATGTGGCACTTCCCTCTGTCCTAGTACCTGTTTTATGAGTAAATTGGAGAAAGGCTGCACGTCCTGCTCCATCCCCACCTTCATGCATTAAAAATGTGAATGTTTGTTTAACCCAGCATTTTCCGATCTTAATAGGAGATCTCTTTTTTTTTTTTTTGCCCCTGTTTAGAGTTTTCTGTTTTAAGTATCTACGAACATTCACCAGCTATAATGGAAAAAAAATTAAAATCATTAGAATAGATAATCAACTAGCACCTACTGTATAGCAGAGGGACTTCTATTTAATATTTTGTAACAACTTGTAAGGGAAAAGAATCTTTAAAAAGAGTATGTTATTATTAATGTTATAAAGCGTATGTGTTGTATACCAAAAAGTATCTATTAACGTTCTAAAAAGCCAGCATCTCAAGGGAAACTTTTTGGGAAATGATGGCCAAAGAGGATAGGAAGCAGGGATTTAGTGAGAAGATGGAAAAAAAACAAGTCCCAAGCCCTGAGGGGTGACGAACAGGGTTGCTGGGACCCAGGGCTGTACAGCAGTTGGGTGAACCCGCTCCTTGGACCCTGTTTCTCTGTGTCATTGTTTGTTCAGTTAGTCATTTATTCAACAAACACTTGTTACTGGGGGAAATTGGAGAAGAATGGCTTCTTGGAGGACAGCTCGTTAGAACTGAAGCTTAAAGGTTAGATGTAATTTGAGTGAGAGATGACAGAAACGATGGAGAGCATTCCAGAAAGACAGGGATGGCCAAGTGTGAGGCTTGTTCAGGAAAGGAATAAATTAGTAGGCAAGCCTTCATACGCACGTAGGGCGAGGTGAGAGGAAGCTGGGATGCAGCAGAGAACCTTTATATTAACCAAGACTCTTTCACATGCAAAGAACAGAAAGTCTGATCCAACCCGCTCCAGCAGCACTGGGGCACATCGGGTCCCGTGACTGAGAGTTCTGGGGCCGGGGCTGGCTTCAGACGTGGCAGGATGCAAGGGCTCAGACAGTGTCCCGAGGACCTGGTTTCTTACCATGTTCCTCCTCTGTCCTTAGGTTGGTTCTGTTTTCAGATAAGCTCTCACTCCCTTGGAAGTTCTAAGATGCTGCAGCAGCTCTAGCCTTTGTATCTCGGTTTATTCAAGGCCTGCGTCACTCAAGTCTCTTTTAAAGGCTTTTTAAACGACTGTAGTTGGGTTCCAGGCCCATCCTGGAACTAATCTCTGAGGTGAGGATGATGGTGATGCCCTGACTGGCTTCCACCTAGGGGGCAGGTGCTCGTGCTTGGGGGTGGGGGTTTGGCGGGACAGCCACACCCGGACACATGGGCTAAAGTTGTGGAAGGGCTGATTCTCCAGGAGATGGTTGGGGTACAGCCATCCAGAGAAGGTAAATGGAAGCTAAGCCCCCCAAAACAGCAGATGTCCACAGAAACCCGGAGTGCCAGGGCAAAGAATCTGGATGTCATTTGCACCAGAGAACCAGTAAAAACTTTTGAACAAATAAGTAACATGATCAGAGCTATACATTAAGATTAATTCAGCTACAGTTTAATAGCTGCCATGTGCTTGGCACATGGTAGGGGTTCAGTAAATATATATTGAAAGAGAGAGAGAAATGGATGGATTGGGGGTGGGGAGAGAGAGAAATTAAAGGTAGGGAGCATTTGTAGAAAGCCATGGTAATAATTGGGGAGAGGAGCTAGCAAAGGCAGTAACAAAGACCCATCAAGAAAACCAAGAGGTTCCGTTGTCATGAACTCACCTAGGGAAAAACTAGCGAGGATGGAGTTGGTCAGCCATGCCGATCACCCTCAAAAGGTCTGGTCAAAGAGTATAAGGACTGAGGAAATGTCCTACGTGAGAGTTGAGAGAGAAGGTCCCATAGTGGGAAGGTCAGAAGCCAGCTTCAAGGAGTTTAAAAGTAAGTAGGAGGCCACTCTGTAACATCATCTATCTTCTTATGCGGCCCCCCTTCAAACTCAGCAGAAAAATGCTCCTTCACCTCCACAGATCCTTCGTGCAGCACCTCATTCCATCCCTAGGACCTTCCTCCAGCCACAGCACCCTTTTCTCCCGTGTGTCTTTAGGCTCTCCTCCTAGCTATCTCTCCTATAAATGGTGACGTGACTCCCTTGTCCTATAGCTTCATTTCCTAGACCCTGCTCTGCCTTCAAGCTAATGTTTCCAAAGAATCAATTAGAGAAATTTTCAAGTTGGGGAGGACAGAGGTTTGAGCGTATGTTGAATGTCTTTTGCAGAAGACAAGATTATCTGGAAGAATGAGTGGTTAGGGAGTACGGATATAGGAACAGGGAGTAGGGTGGAAGAGTTGATACAGAGGTTCAGTTAGGAGTCACCAAAAAATGAAAGAAAGAATAGCCAGGGGGCAGTGAGAGGTCAGCTGAGATTAAAGAGCATGGACGTATAGAGAACCTAATGGGATACTGCCAAGTTCAGTGGAACTTGGTGTCTCACAGTGGGACAGTAGGTGGGTTTGGGGAGAGGTGGTTATGGGGTACTGTTGAGCCTGGAACAAGATCAAGTTCCAGGACAAGGGAAATGGGAGCTAGGAAGAGCATCACAGACCCAGGATATAGAGAGCCGAGAATATGGAGAGGCAACTGATGGCCTGAAAGAAGGGGCAGGGTCAAGGATGGCCAGGATTAGGGTGAGGGGGTGGTTTCAGAGGCAAAGTAGAATATTAAACAGTTGTTTTATTGATATTAGAGAGGCCATACGGGGTAGGAGCCTTCGTGTATAGACTGTGGTTTACATCCCATATCCTCGGGAGATCCCTGGTCGCCTAGTGCTTAAGGATCTGGCATTGTCTCTGCAGTGGCTTGGGTCACTACTGTGGCACTGGTTTGATCCCTGGCCCCTACCACGGGTGCAGCCAAAAAAAAAAAAATCCCGTATCCTGACTCATGGCTCTGCTTACCTCATTATAAAGTGGGTCTCATAAAACCTTCAAAAAGTCATTGTGATTAATACATATGTAATTAATTCATATGAGGTACTTATATAGTACTTATACGTGGTGAGTGCTCCGTAAACATTAGAAAGGATGATACTCATTTAAAAGTGATGAAAAAGCTTAGAATTTGAGACCTTAAAGTTGAAAGAATTCTAAGTAATGACAGGGTCTCGGATGCTATCCTGGTTATTGGGAGCAAAGTGAAACTGGAGAGTATTGGAAGAGGTTGGAGAATGGTGAAACCAAATCCTGGGAGGGAAAGCTTTATGGATGTTGCATTCAGCAGTGATGTGGCAGTGACTCTGCGTCATTGAGAAAGGCCAGGTCTGCCGCTAAGGTTAACGAGAACGGGGCGCTGGTTAGAAGGGACTTCAAAGAGAGAGATTGTTGAGTGGGAAGGGGGAGAGGATTGTCTCGAGGCAGAAGGCGTGTGCCGATCTGCCTGAGTCAGAGATGAAGGAAAGAAGGAATAGCCTCTACTGGAAAGTTAGGAGTATGGCAGCTTCTCCCGGGACGAGAAAGAACTAGGGAAAGCATGAAACATACGGAGGATGTGCTCACAACAGAACAGGTCTGGATTGAGAAGAGCTCTTTTTTCATAGTAGCTTTTAAGGAAAACCATTCCCTGAGCCTTGGGATGAGTCTGATTAAGGCAGGAGGATAGGGAGGAAATGAGAAGAGGCTGTTAAGGAGATTCCTGAGAAAGCCAATAGAAGGGGGCTCTGTTCCCTCCCCTTGACTGTAAAATGTGTGACCTGCGACAGGGTGGCTTAGGACTGTGTGCTGGTCACCAGAGCTGGACACCGCTCCCTGACAGCCCTCCCACGTCCCCGGGGGAACCCAGTTCTGCATGCATTTCCCAGGTCAGTGCTGCTGGGCATTGTGACAGATAGAGGGTCCTGGAGAGCCGGGTTCAGGGGCTGCTGTTTTTAGAAAACAGACAAATAGCTTTTAAAGGGAAGGAAACAGGACACCGGTGAGCTTCATGGCTGTGTTCTCTTCCAAGGGTGCTGCTCCGTAATGTAATTGTATTCAGACATTTTTTTTGCATGACATCAGGGAATAGCCTCCCTTAAAAGCTTTTATGAAAAAGCACATCTATAAAACAGACTCAGGCAATGAAATGGAAACCAGACGAGTGGGTCTGGGTAATTCGGGTAAAGAGATTTCTCCTGGTAGCTTTGTGATCCGATCTCTGCTCTCTGTATAAAAGTCTATTTCACAGGATCCACTTACATACGAGTCGTACCTTGCAGGTGCTTCTAGACATGAAATGGCTTGCTTTCTTAGCGAACGTGATGAGGTGTAGGAAAACAAGGGTCCTCTCTGCAGTGGCTGTTCAGACCCCCCTCCTAGGTCTGCCCCCTTTCCAGTCCTCCGAGTCTAAACCTCTGTCCTCGTGTGAGCCGACCAGCAGCAGGGAGGGAGGGCTAGCCCCTCATCTGTCTTCGCCTCTTTTGAGCCCTATGTACACCTCCATCTGTCCGCCCCACCCCATCCCTCCCCCGCTCAGGGCTAGTCTTTGGGACGTGTGTCCTGGGGAGCAATACTCATTGAAGAGCCCTTTTCTTACCCCACCCCCTTTAATTTAAAGGCACAAGGGTATAGAATTGAATTTCCCACCATCCTCTGTTCTTGGCGCACCCTCTGGCTCCATCCCCAAGGAGATCTTTTCTTTTTGTATTTTTTCTTTATTAAGGTAAAATTCACATAACATGCAATTAACCACTTTAAAGTATACTATTCAGTGGCATTTAGTAATTCATAATATTGTGCAACCATCACCACCCCTCTAGTTCCAGAACATTTTCATCACCCTCCAAAAAAATCCCGTATCCATTAGGCAGTCACTCCCTGTTCTCCAGTCCCTTGCAACCACCAATCTGCTTTCTGTGTCTATGAATTTCCCTATGTTGGATGTGTCATAGAAATGGAATCATATAATGTATGACCTTTTCTGCCTGGCCCTTTTCACTAGGCATAGTGTTTATAAGTATCATCCATATTGTGGCATATATCAGTACTTCATTCATTTTTATGTGTTGTTTGGATGCACCATATTTTGTTTATCCTTTCATCCAGTGGTGGATACTTGGGATGTTTCCACCATGTGGCTATTGTGAATAACGCTGCTGTGAACATTCATGTACAAGTGATTGTTTGAGTACTTGTTTTTAGTTCTTCCGGATATATACCTAGGGGCAGAATTGCTGGATTATATGGCAATTCTGCTTTTAACTTTGAAGGCCTTTCTTGATCAGTTCTCCTGGGTCTTCTCTGACAAGGAGTCACAGGTGTGTACCACCCCTCCCTCGCCCTCTAAGACACATTGCCTTCATTCTGCTAGATCTAGATAGAAACTGAAGGAATAAGCCCGAGGAAACAGAAGTCTTTCTGGAAATGAAGAGGTCACCAAAGAGATACTGAAAAGGCTGGACTCAGGCAAGGGAAGAACTTAGTAAGATAGGGACTCGACCTCCTAGAGCAGAGGAAGATGGGAAGCTAAAACCTGCATGGCTGGTATGGCCAACCCACCAGTGATGGGGGCATGATGAAACGGAGCCGTGGACTTATTTATTCCTGTAACTATGGGTCAGGGGAGCCAGGCAGAATGAGCCTTTCATGCTAAGGAATTAAGACACTCTGGCTTCAAGGAGCCACTGAAAAGCAGTACTTGATGTGAGATCTTAGTTCCCAGACCAGGGATTGAACCTGGGCCACAGCAGTGCAAGTGCTCAATCCTAAGAACTAGACCACCAGGGAACTCTCACTGGAGACCTTTAAAACAAACGGTTAGGGAGTTCCCGTTGTGGCTCAGTGGTTAACGAATCCGACTAGGAACGATGAAGTTGCGGGTTCGATCCCTGGCCTCTCTCACTGGGTTAAGGATCCGGCGTTGCTGTGAGCTGTGATGTAGGTTGCAGACGCAGCTCGGATCCCGCATTGCTGTGGCTGTGGCGAAGGCCGGCGGCTACAGCTCGTGTTAGACCCCTAGCCTGGGAACCCCCATATGCCGCGGGTGTGGCTCTAGAAAAGGCAAAAAGACAAAAATAAAAGAAAATAAAAAAAATAAAACAAACGGTTAGAAAGATCGCCCAGACTACAGGGTAGAGAATGATGGCTTGGAGACAAAGATGAGACTGGAAGCAAGGAGGCAGGTTGGAAGGGTGCCATTGCTCAAAAGGAAGACGCGTGAGGGTGAACCTCAGAGCCGCGCTGGGGATGGAGAGGTGCAGTTGTCAGGACAGGTGACTGTGGACACAGAGGTGAGGACCAGGGGCCGGATGCCACCGAGAAGAAAGGGCAGGAAGTGGCTAAGGAGAGAGTGCCAAAGCACCAATCATGCTCCCAGAGACTGGATTCCGGTGAGAGGTGAGAGGCTGGGTTTAGGGACAGGAAGGCAGTGGGAGCCGGCCAGGCTACTCCTTGAGTGAGGACAAAATTTAGAGGAGACTCACTTCCTTTCTGTCCCTTCAAGCCCATAGAAATTTCAAAACAAGTTCAATGTGTTTTGACGTTACCATTTTGACTTGGACGACATGGCAACTCCAAGTAAATACAGATTTTTTAATCTGAATTATAGTAACATACATTTATTTATTTATTTATTTATTTATTTATTTATTTATTGCTTTTTAGGGCCACACCTGCGGCATATGGAGGCTCCCAGGCTAGGGGTCAAATTGGAGCTACAACTGCCGGCCTACCCCACAGCCACAGCAATGGCAGATCCAAGCCGTGTCTGTGACCTACACCACAGCTCACGGCAATGCCGGATCCTTAACCCATTGATCAAGGCCAGGAATCGAACCTGCAGCCTCATGGTTCTTAGTCAGATTTGTTCCTGCACCATACGTGAACTCCAACACTGATCAATTTTCATCAAGAAATTATTTCCCACTGTAACTCCATCAGGCCAATTTAATTCCTCGATCCATTTTCTACATAGAAAAGTTAAAATTTTCTGATGTTCTGCCTTATTTTCTTAAGTATTAATTCTTATATCTATAAACTTGACAGTGAAGATTGACTTTTTGGTCAGTAATTTTACTCGGTAAGAATTTTACCATAGCTGGTTTTAGACTTTGTCAGTTTTGATTTTGGAGGGGTTTTGGGGGGCCACCGGAGTGACAACGCCAGATCCTTAACCCACTGTGTCACAGGCGAACTCCAGGGGTTGTGTTTATTTGTTCGGATTTGGATGTTCATTTCCACCAAGTCACATTTCCTCTTCAGTTGTTGTTACTGTTATTATTTGCAGTTTTCAGTGTCACAAAATGACTTCTTTGATCAGTTGTTATGAATTTTATCATGTGCTATTTAGCCATGGTCAGTTTAGTTTTACCGTGATTGTTTTTACCAGTAACATTCATGGCAAGATCAAAACATCCTCAAGGTCAAAAACAACCTGCTTCTTCCCAGAGTTCCTCTTCCTCTGAATCCCTCCTCCCCCTCCCTGCTCCCCAAAGGGCTGATACTGAAAGCAAAGGAGCGCTTCTGGGCAGTGGACTCCAGGGCCTCAAAACTCTTAACACTCAGGTGCTCTCCGGGCAGCTCATTTAAATTCAGCCGGCCACGAGTTTGATTTTTTTTTCCTTTTTTGTTTTTTTCAGGCCGCACCTGCAGCATATGGAAGTACACCACAGCCCCAGCAACACAGGATCCAAGCTACATCTGCGACCTATACCACAGCTCATGGCAACACCAGATCCTTAGCGCACTGAGCGAGGCCGGGGCTCGAACCCACATCCTCATGGATACTAGTTGGGTTCGTTACCATTGAACCACAACAGGAACTCCAAGTTTGATCTTTTCTCCCTTTTAGTTGCTAAAAACTCAGAGCCTCACTGCTCTGTGTTTTCTGAATGGTCTTCTCTTTCTTAGCTTGTTCTGGGCCTCTCCCCCTTCTCCTCCCTCCCCCAGGCTCAGCCACCCCATGTCCCCCAGCCCAGGGTCATGGCAGCAGACAATTTCTGATGCATTTAGGAGGCAGGCAGCAGTTCCAGGGAGGCTACTGGGGAATGTTGGTCACAGATAGGAAAGGCCTTGGGTAACCTGGGAGTGTACGCAGTTTCTTTTTTCTTTTCTTTTTTTTTCTTTTCTTTTTTTGCTGTTTAGGGCCACATCCACAGCATATGGAGGTTCCCAGGCTAGGGGATGAATAGGAGCTACAGCTGCTGGCCTACACCACAGCCACAGCAATGCAGGATTTGAGCCACATCTGTGACCTACACCACGGCTCACGGCAAAGCTAGATTCGCTAACTCACTGAGCGATGCCGGAGATCGAACCCACAACCTCATGGATCCCAGTCAGGTTCGTTAACCACTGAGCCACAAAGGGAACACCTGAACTCAGTTTCTAGATACAAAATCCCCAGAAACTTTGAGATCACAGGCACTTACATTTTGAGCACTGTTTATAAATCAATTTGTGAGTTTGGGAGTCATTTATACCTTGATTTGCTAGTTATATTACCATGGACTATCTCTGTTTTTTTTTTTTTTTCTCATGGCCACACCTGCGGCATATGGAAGTTCCTGGGCTGGGGACTGAAGCTGAGCTGCAGCCGCGGCAGTGCTGCGTCCTTTAACCCACTGTGCCAGGACACGGATCGAACCCACGCCTCCACAGCTACTTGAGCTGCTGCAGTCGGATTCTTAACCCACTGCCTCACAGCGGGAACTCTTGGATCACCTTTGCTCTGTTTAGAACTCTGAAAGCCTAGCAGTGAGGACCGGGCCATAAGCGAGCTTTCTGGATTCTGGATAAGGCTGAGTGGTGATAGTGGGAAAGTTCTGGGGAGAGAAAAGTGACCATGCTGAGTGTTTCGATTTCAAACTTCTCGTCTTCTAGTCTCCAGACCTCCCTCACCCACTGCCTTCCATATGCCACCAGTGAACTGGGGGAGCCGGACAGCCCCCCATCTTGAGCTCTGTGCCGCTCCCCAGGGCCTGGACCAGACGCATCTCCAGGGGATCCCTGGTTCCTGGCACTGCACCCCGTGCCCGAGACAGCTTTGCCGAAATGAATCAGTCACTTGGCTCGTCCCCTTCTCCCACTTCAAGCCCCAAATAAGCTGAAAGCAGGGAACGTAGGAGTTGGGGACCGGGGAGGAGTATGAGGGAGTGGTGCCAAGGGCCAGGAAGCTTCTTAAAGAACTCAGAAGGAGCCAGTCAGCCCTAAGAGCTCAGGCTGAGAAGAAATTCCCTGTAAGAGAAAGAAATTCCAGGAGTTCCTGTCGTGGCGCAGCGGTTAACGAATCCGACTAGGAACCATGAGGTTGCGGGTTTGATCCTTGGCCTCGCTCGGTGGGTTAAGGATCCAGCGTTGCCGTGAGCTGTGGTGTAGGTTGCAGACACGGCTCGGATCCGGCGTTGCTGCGCCTGTGGCGTAGGCCGGCAGCTGTAGCTCTGATTCGACCCCTAGCCTGGGAATCTCCATATGCCGCGGGTGCGGCCCTAAAAAGCAAAAAAATAAAAATAAATAAAAATTAAAAAAGAGAGAGAGAGAAAGAAATTCCAGTAGTGAAGTGAACTAACGAAGACCAGAGTGATTTCAAGGAAAAGGCAAAGAAAAATTGCAGGCTTCAGGCTCCAAGCTGGTGAGTGAGGACAGTGGAATGTGCCTGCGGCGCCCTGAGCTCGGCCTGGGCAGAGGAGGGGAGGCTGCCGGGGAGGAAGGACCTCAGGTTGCCCGGCCGTCCCCCCAGAAGGCTCCCCGTGTCTGTAGGCATCCTCACCTCCATCAGAGGGTCTCCTGCCCGCCCTCACTGGCTCACCGTGCAGGGGCAGGGAGAGAGGGGGTCAGACTGCCCCCTATAGGAGAAGCGCTCTTGGGGCGAAGACGGTGGAGGAGAGAGGAATAAAGCACACAAGGCACTCGCTTGCCATGAAGAGGCGATTGCCCACTTTGGGAGACTCCACAGGGCGCAGCAAAGTGCGGCAGAGGGCCCGGCTCACCTGAGGACGAGGGGCTGGCTTAGCACCTGGCATAGGAAGGGAGGCTGAAATGAGGAATGCCAGGTGTGGCCAGACATCAAGGTCTGGAGCATCTCTGGTCTCACCCCAGCCTATTCCTCACCCTGAAGCCCCTTCACACACCGGGGACACGCCCTGGTTATCTGGCTCTGGAACAGCCACAGAAAAAGCCCACGTGTGCTTTACTCGTCCCCGCTGACCTTGGGAGTCTCCACAAGAAACAAGACAGGGTGCTGCACTCAAAACTGGGTGTAACTGCAGTCCCCAGAAAGGTGGAAAGGCTGCAGGGCCCTAGGAGAAGCAGGTCTTTTCCACAGCATTGTTGCCTGAGGGTGATATTTGTTTGAATCCATTTCTTTTTGTCTGATGAGGTTAGAAGTGAACCAAAAAAAAAAGTATTTGTATAAACTTTCAGCCGGGTGCACTATTAGCCAGCCGTAATTTAATTTATCGATCCCTTTTTGGTGAAGTATGGCCCCACTGAATAAGAAGTGCATTCTTTTATGAAGTGCTTATTTACTTTCATTCATGTTGGCTGTATCCATTTTTAAAATCGGGATGGGGGAGGATGGAATATACATATATATTTACCCAGTGATTTGAGTTGGGCCCTAATTTTTTAATTTATAGTTTTTTTAACTTTAAAAATAAAGGTAAAGAGTTCCCTGGCGGTACAGTGGGTTATAGATCTGGCCTAGTCAGAGCTGTGGCTCGGGTCACTGCTGTGGCACAGGTTCAATCCCTGGCCCAGGAACATCTGCAAGCCGTGGGCATGGCCAAAAAAAAAAATTGTTTTTAATAACAAAAATAAAAATAGGAGTTCCTGCTGTGGCTCAGTAGGTTAAGAACCACTCATGACACCTCACGACATAGTGTCTGCGAGGATGCAAGTTCGATCCCTGGCTTCGCTCAGTGGGTTAAGGATCTGGCATTGCTGCAAGCTGCAGTGTAGGTCACGGATGCAGCTCAGATCCTGCCTTGCTGTGGCTCTGGCACAGGCCAGCAGCTACAGCTCTGATTTGACTCCTTACCCAGTAACTTCCATATGCCACAGGTGTGGCCCTAAAAAATGAATAGAATGGAATGGAATGGAATGGAATGGAATGGAATGGAATGGAATGGAATGGAATAGAATAGAATAGAATAGAATAGAATAGAATAGAATAGAATAGAATAGAACCGATGGATTTACTGCAGTACGTCTGGTTTCGTGATAGGTCACCAGAAAAAAAAATGGTTGCATCAGGCACATGACAGTATCTGTGGGAACCTCAATATGTGGGAGCTGGGTCTACAGGAAATCCTGGGAAGTGAGACTGTTTGTTCCATGTGAAAATAGCCAGAAAATTAAGAGAAATCAAATTACTAATATTTGAAAGGTTTTTTCCCTAAGTATTTTTAGAATTTCAAATTATGGTATTTTTATCCTTTCCCTTCAGAACTAGAAAATGTTTCCACTTACAGACAGAAAGGGTTCTGTAACAGGCTGTTTATCTTTAGTGGCAACTTTCCACCTGTTGCCACCTCTCTGCCCGGAGAGCTGGTGGGGAGGGCGTGAGCCTAGGGATTGCCGTCTAGAAAACAGGGACAAGGAGGTGAGCTCCTTCTCACCTCCGCCAGCGTCACTTATGAAATAGCACCGGGCACAGAGCAGATACCAGCCACCTGGCGCTTGGATAGAGTCTTATACTGAAGTAATTGACTTAGAATTCATGGAGTTTCCCCAATGGGAAAACTCCCAAGATGGCAGGAAGCCAGTCACACACGTAGATAGAATGAATGTTGCCACTTACGGTCCAGGGCACGAGCGCATGGGCAGTGATCTCCGTGTCTGCTGGGGCTGCCCTTGGAAGCCGCCAGTTGGCACATTCGCTGCTTCTTTGATGAAATTTACAAAATATTCAGATAAAGAACAGGGACCAATACCACAAATACCCGTATTCCCCAACCCAGACTTCCTGTTGGTCCTTCACAGCTGCTGGGGATGCCAGGTCTCTCATTCCTTAGGACAGACCTCCCCCTGGGCCGTCTCTCTCAGGCCAAGGTCATCCGGGAGCTCTGTTTAGTGGTAAAGTCTGTGATGATGACCTTTGATGGTTTAGCCAGGAAGTCCTGTCACTGCCTGCCGTTCCTGGAGACCCCACTTCTGAGCCCTGGCTCTGAGGGCCCGGAGAGCAGAGAGCCGGGGCTCCAGGAGAGGCAGGGGCAGCGAGGCTCCTGGAGCACTGCAAGAATTGAATAGCAGAGTCAGCAACTGAACCAAGCTTTGGTTTCACACTTGTTTCTCGTGACAAATTCAAATATAGGCTCCTGACCTGCCGAGAGGACGTGAAGAAATCTATGGAGAAGACTGGAAATAATGAAATGTCCAGAAACAGCCTAGTGAAACCTTAAAATAGTTTCACTCACAAAAAAGAAAGTACAGTGAGCTCCCTTGCGGCAGAGCAGGTTAAGGATCTGGTGTTGTCACTGCAGTGGCTCAGGCTGCTGTCACGGCACTAGTCCTATCCCTGGCCCTGGCCCTGGGAACTTCTGCCTAGAATGGGCGCAGCAAAAAAAAAAAAAAAAAAGAAAGAAAAGAAAAGAAAAAAAAGAGCAAGCACAGTGGTACTTGCTCAGTCAGATCCTGCCTCTGCCCCTGCCATCTTCACCTCCACTTCCCCACCCCCTTGCCCCAATCTTCTGCTTCCTAATCATCCTGCTCCTCCATTTCGTCCCCAAGCAGTGCCTGGCCTCTGACCCTCTGCCTGCCCAAGTTTTCCCTCCATGAAGCTCTCCCCTCCTCCCACTCTCTACATTTTTTTTTTTTTTGGCCTTTTATTGTTTTTAGGGCTGCACCGCGGCATGTGGAGGCTCCCAGGCTAGGGGTCTAATCAGAGCTACAGCTGCCGGCCTTCGCCACAGCCACAGCAATGCGGGATCCGAGTCACGTCTGCGACCTACACCACAGCTCACAGCAAGGCCGGATCCCCAACCCACTGAGCGAGGCCAGGGATCGAACCTACAACTTCATGGTTCCTAGTCGGATTCATTTCCGCTGAGCCACAACAGGAACTCCCTCTACTTTTTTCCCCTTTCTGTCTTCTCATCACTGCTAGTAATGGTAGAATTAGTCCCCATCATATTCCATCCTGGACTATTTCCCAACACTTCATATGTGTCAGCTTGCCTCTGACTAAATTATTTGCTCTCTGAGAGAAGGGCCTGGGATTTTCCTCGTGTTTCTCACAGTACCCGCCACCCGCCCCTCCTTTCCCAGCCCCCTGTCTGATGATCAGTAAATACTTGTGGGGAGATAAAAGCTTGAATTGATGGGTAAATGGGTGGGTGAGCGGAGACTTGGTTGGATGGCAGGATTGAGGGAGTTTCCACAGAAGTCTGGAATAGGATTCTGGAGAGCTAGGCAGGGAGAATCCAAGCTTTTACTCAGCACTTCCCCGGGCTGGCTTGACCTCCCTGGGAAGGACGGGGAAGGAGGCCTGACCACTGGCCCCCATCGAGAAAGCATCTCTGCCAGGATGCTTTAGCATCAGACAGTGGGTTTCTAATCCATCGTCTAAATAGGTTTTCAAGGTTGGCAACATGGAAGAAATCCATGTCAATGTTTTCCTTTTCTTTTGTCTTTTTAGGGCCGCACTCGCGGCATATGGAGGTTCCCAGGCTAGGGGTCTAATCGGAGCTGTAGCCGCCAACCTGTGCCACAGCCACAGCAACGTGGGATCCGAGCTGCATCTGCAACCTACACCACAGCTCACGGCAACTCTGGATCCTTAACCCACTGAGCGAGGCCAGGGATCAAACCCACAACCTCATGGTTCCTAGTGGGATTCGTTAACCACTGAGCCACGACAGGAACTCCTACTATTGGATTTTAAGAGTTTATATATTTTAGATACAAATCCTTTGTCGGATATAAGATTTGCAAGTATTTTCTCCAATTCTGTGAGTTGTCTTTTCACTTTCTTAATGAAGTCTTTTGAAGTATATGAGGGTTTCAATTTTGATGAAGTCTGACTTCTGTTGCTCATGCTTTTGATGTCATATTTAAGAAAACGTTACCTATCCCTGTGTTTTTCCTATGCGTTTTATAGTTTTACCTCCTAAATTTCAGGCTTTGATACATTTTGAGTTAATTTTTATATACGTTGTGAGGTAGGGGTCCGGTTTCCTTCTTTTGCATGTGAATATTCACTTCCCTCAGCTTCACTGGTTGAAAAGACTGTTCCTGACCCCCAGGGCAGCTTTCTTGACACCCTTGGTCAATTGATTGTGAATGTGAGGACTTAATTTCTGGACATCCAGTTCTAGCCCATTGATCTATATTATGTCTATCTTTATGCCAGTTTTGAAATCAGGAAGTGTGAGTCCTCCAGATTTGTTGTATTTTTCCAGATTGTTTTGGCTGTTCTGGACACACAGCAGATTCTCCTGACATACATGTGGCTTGATCACTTGCTTTCTTGTCTCCTTAATGGACTGCGAGCCTGTGAGAGCCTTCCTGGCCTGCCTGGTTAGGCAAAAAATGTCTTCTTCCTACTCCTTGGCTTCCTCTTCACTGGGCATCTGGCCAGTGGAGATCTGGGCCATTGCGGCTGAGCTATCTTCGTCCGGGGCAAGGTAGTAAAAGAGGGAAGTTGGTGAGGTGCATCCGGCCTCTCAAGTAGGAGATAAAAATCCTATTAATGCTCCCCTCACCCCCATCCCAGGGTCCCTTCACTTCCTTCTCACCCTGCAGGGCCATTGTTTGATTATAATTCTGTAGAGCCACTTCCAGCCAACATGCCAGCTCTCCTCTGGTGCCTCTGTCATTCTTGTCACTCTCCTGCCACATCCTAAGCACGAGGCACACAGTGGTGCAGGCTGGGGCATATCTGTCTTGTCAGGTGGGGCAGGTGTCACAGTCCAGCTTCCTGGTGGCATCTCTGGTCCCTCCAAGTGTTCTTTATGGACCCAGCAGGAGCGTTGCCTGAACTACAGGCACTGATTTTGCTGGTGGATGAAACTTTTTCTTCCTCGTGGGGCTTTCAGTCCTTGCCTTAAGAAGACACAAAGAAGTGTAGCAGGGGAAAGGGCTGAATCAGAGGGCAGATTTTTTTCTGGAAGGTTTCAAGAGAAGCTGACCTGCTATTGGTACCGCAATACTGAGGACTTAGAGCTTTGACCGTTTCCAAAATATGGCCCCCGGCTAGGAGTTCTTTTTAACAAGGAAAAGTAATGAAACCGAGTCTGACTTGTCACCTCTCTGGAGTCCTGGGACTGATTCTTCATGGCCTCCCTGCAGGGTGGGGGTGGCCAGTGCCTGAGGGAGACTCAGCTCAGTGCCCCCACTGCTAACTATGTGAACTTGGACCCAACCTCTGTGAGCACAGCTTCCTCGTTTTTTAGTAAGGGAGCAATAAGGATTATTTTTTTTTAATGGCCACACCCACAGCATATGGAAGTTTCTGGGCCAGGGATTGAATCCAGCCACAACTGCGACTGAGCTGGGTCTTTTTACCCACTGTGCCAGGCTGGGGATTGAACCTGTGCCTCCACAGCAACGTGAGCCGCTGCAGTCAGACTCTGAACCCGCTGCGTGACAGCAGGAACTCCCAATAAGGGTTCAAATAGAAGGAAAGTGTTCATTGTTATCAACCTATCGAATGCTTTCCCTGTGGCAGTCCCTATATTACTATTCAAACTAAATCAAATAGGGTAAAGAAAAAGATTTCATGATCTCCAGAGCCATAAACTGAAATATTTTGAGCATCTGCTGTGTGTTTAATCCTGTACTAGTCTTCACGTGTATTTTCAATTCTGTGAGGTTTGAAAGAGGCCAGTTAATGGCACCTCTTTCCCCATAAAGACTCTAAACCAGTTGAGAACTACACAGAAGAATCAGTAGAGATAAAAATAGAGATTGTATTAGAGATGAAGCCTGGACCAACACATGGCTCAGACCTACAGCTAAAATGCATCTTCACGCGGAGTTCCCATCGTGGCGCAGCGGAAACGAATCCGACTAGGAAGCATGAGGTTGTGGGTTCGATCCCTGGCCTCGCTCAGTGGGTTAAGGATCCGGCCTTGCTGTGAGCTGTGGTGTAGGTCGCAGACACGGCTCAAATCTGGCATTGCTGTGGCTGCGGTGTAGGCCGGCAGCTGTAGCTCCGATTAGACCTAGCCTGGGAACCTCCGTATGCCTCAGGTGCAGCTCTAAAAAGCAAAAAAAAAGGGGGTGGTGCAATTCATCCTCACACTTTCCCCCAACTTTTCTGTTTCCCAGTCTGAACCCTGGTTGCAGAGCCTAAGAGGCAGGTGTCCTGGGGGATTGATCTGGGGCTCTGAGGATGGTAACATTGGTCCTTTGGCTGCTTCTGTGAGTCTAGGCTCTGCCTCATGGGCTCTCTGTAGTACTAGCCCTGAGGGAGCGGTCACCAATTCTGCTTATCTCACCATGAAGACTTGCATCTCTGGAATGTTGGTGCTAATTCTTCTCCAAAGCTGTACTCTGCGTGCACCATGAAACTTGTTGGCAATTCCAGTTTCTTTGTAACCATTTAAAGCTCTCTGTGTGCAAGTGAGTTAACCTGTCTGAGCCCTGGATTCCTCATCTGTGAAGTGGGGTGGCACTCAACCCAAAGGATGCTGAAGGACTGGAGAGAAAGGACTTAGTTAGGCACTGGCACTTAATAGGTCCATTGAGCCAGGTTCAACACCCTAGGGAACTCAGCTTTCCTTTCCAGATGCTGAGGCTTCTCCCTGCGTGCTGAGTAAGTCTCTTTGGGGGCCAGATAATCAGGCACAGGTCGGCGGGCTGGAGTTAAGAGATGTAGATTTGAGAAAGACAAGACAGAAGCCCGTCACTGAAAAGCAAGCATGTGCATGAATTGATTCGTATGGATTCTTGCCTGTGTGGTGGGCTTTCAATCCCGCATTACAAGCCTCCTCCAGGTTGGGGGTGGGAGGGGTATCTGGGGTTGTTAGTGGAAGTGTCAATGCCCTGAGCCTCCCCTCAAACCCATATTTAGGATTGTCTAAGGCAAAAGGTTTCCCCAGGCACCCACCTCCTCTTTCTGCACCCCATTCTACTCTTTCAGCATCCTTCCCCTGGCCAGCTAGGAAGATAAGTCTCTGAAAATGAATTCACTCTAACACAAAGCGCGGGCAGAGTATGAGCTAACTCCAGCCCCCCATGAGCTATGAACGTTTTTTACAATGTTTAAATTGGCCACGGCCACAGCATGTAATTCCTGGGCCAGGGATCAAACCAACACCATAGCAGTGCCCTGCGTCACAGCAGTGCCCTGTGTCACAGCAGTGACAGTGCTGCATCCTTAACCCACTGCACCACCAGAAAAACTCCAGTTTTCACATTTTTAGATGGTTGGAAAAAATCAAAAGAAGAACAATATTTTGTGACACATAAACATTACACGAAATTCAAATTTTATTGAAACAAAGTTTTACTGGAACCTCGCCACAACCATTTGTTTACATATTGTCTGTGACTGCGTTCAGCTGAGTTGAACAGTTGTGGCAGAGACCATAAGACTCCCAAGTCTGAAATATTTACCTGGAGTTCCCGTCGTGGCTCAGTGGTTAACGAATCCAACTGGGAACCATGAGGTTGCAGGTTCGATCCCTGACATCACTCAGTGGGTTAAGGATCCAGCATTGCCATGAGCTGTGGTGTAGGTCACAGACGCGGCTCAGATCCCGTGTTGCTGTGGCTGTGGCGTAGGCTGGCGGCTACAGCTCCAATTAGAACTCTAGCCTGGGGACCTCCATATGCTGCGAGTGCGGCCCTAGAAAAGGCAAAAAGACCAAAAAAAAAAAATTTATCTTCTGGCCCTTTAAATAGAAGTTTGCTGGAGTTCCCGTTGTGGCTCAGCAGGTTAGGAACGTGACAGGTATCCATGAGGATGCACTGGCCTGGCTCAGTGGGTTCAGGATCCAGCATTGCTGTAACCTGCTGTGTAGGTCACAGATGGAGCTTGGATCCTGCATTGCTGTGGCTGTGGTGTAGGCCAGCAACTGCAGCTCTGACTCGACCCCTAGCCTGGAAACCTCCATATGTTGCGGGTGCGGCCCTAACAAGGAAAAAAAAAGTTAAAAAAAGCAGTGTGCTGATGCCCTGCTCTAAGACTCTAGAGATTTAATGTGCTGTGTGCTCAATGGGATTTGCCTTCAGAAGAAGGGGCAAAGCAAGGGAGCCCAGGCCTATTGGCAGGCTCGCAGAGGAGACACTGAGTGGAAAACTTTCCTGATATCCTTCCAGTTAGACGGGCAGAGGGGGGAAATGTCTAGTTCTGCAGATAGGGCTGCTTTTGTTTACAGCGGGATAGCAGGGCATGGAAATGGTGGGATTTGGGACTATGACTCCATCCAGCTGTATAGATAACAGGATTCAGTAGAGGATTAATAACCCTTAGAGAGCCAGTCCCACCAGCTGCCCTACCAGGCTGGTGGTAGTGATTTTACTGGAGGCCGTTCAAGTCCCCAGAGTCCTGCACAGCCTCCCTGGTTGGCCCTGAGTGGCCCATTCATCAGTCGCTTCTCTTGTCCCCACAGAATTTGCCTTCTGCCAGGTGGATGCCTGCATTGCACTGGATCTGGCCCTGGCTGTGCTGTGTGACCTGCTCCAGCAGTGGGACCAGCTGGCTCCTGGACTCCCAATCCTGCTGGGCTGGCTGTTGGGAGAGGGTGATGATCGCGTGGTCTGTGTGGAGAGCGCCCATCAGGTAACCCGGGGGCCTCAGGGCAGTGGAGGCAGATGGGAGTGTCTGACACCCATTGGGTGCAGCACTTACAGGCTTACCTGGGCTTATTGTGCCCGCTGAAAGTGTGCTTCTGGATGCTCAGATACAGAGCAGTAACCAGGACAGTCTCCAAGTGACCCCGGCAGTCTGCTGGTGGCTGCTCGGGGCACTGGGGCAGCTCTGAGGGTTCCAGTGGCAAGCCTTCAGATCAGCGTGGGGAGGGGACTTTAAAAGAGGCCCCTTGGCAGTTGAGTTTAATTACCAAGAATGCTTCTTGGTGACATTAGAGTAACCATGGGCTCCCCATAGTTAAGTCTGAAGGTGAAACACTTCCAGAGAATCAGCCTCCTTCCAGGATCTTTGCTGCTTGAAGAAAACTTATTTAGCCTCCTCTGGGTGGGGGAGCAGTGAACAGATGGGGAAACTGAGGACCAAGATAAACAGCAAGAACTTCTTGAGAACTGAAACTCCTCTCCATCAGTGTCTGACTCAGCTGGCCTTCTTGGCACCCCCAAGAGGCCAAGAGTTCAAAAAGCAGCCTGTTTATGGGAAATTTGGAAGCAAGATAAAATGTCTGTGATAAAATGACCTTGAAAATCCCCAGCAGTGTAGAAATTTGGTTTCATACTCAGAGACCACTGTCTCATGTTTGACAGTTCTTTTCTCTTTGTTCGGCTGCTCAGATTCCTCTTCCCCGCCCCGTCTCTGATTTCTGGGTACACCTTCAGGCCTAGGCCCACTCCTCTGCTGAGGTCCCCTTTTCAGCACCAGGCCCCCAGAATATCTTGGCTGAGCACCACAAACACATCTTTTATCCGAGGTCATGTTAAGTCCGGGGGTAGAAAATTCTTCTCTGGTGGAGAAGCACGATGAGTGAAAATAGAAGGTGACCTTCGAGGCTGCAAGTGGTGTGTGTACCGGGGTGTTGACAGCTGACAGCGGGCCCCCTGTCGGGTGGGGGAGGGGCGGGGACTCCCTCCGGACTGGGGCGGCTCAGCACGCCCTCTGAGACTGGCTTTTGGCCTGTGCATCTGATTTAGGTGGAAGACCACCTGTTTGAAAAAACAGAAGTCAACTTCTGGGCAGAGACCCTGATCTTCGTGAAATACCTCTACAAGCACCTCTCCCGCCTCATCTCCGAGTCCAGCTGGTGTCCCCTCCGCCCTGAGTGGCTCCATCGTCTTCGGAGGACAGCAACGGAGCAACGCCACCTCCTCTCACAGCTCCTCATAGAGCTGCCGCCGACGGCTGAGTTTTTGAGGACGGTGGAGTTCACGAGGCTGCGCATTCTGGAGGAAAGGACTTTGGCCTGCCTGAGGCTGCTGGCCTTTCTGGAAGGAAAGGAAAGGGAAGACGCCCTCCTTCTGGGTGCTTCGGACTCTCCTGCAGCAGCGAATCAATTAACTCCTTCAAGAACAGAAAGGGCTTGTTGAAGAAAGAAGACTTGTGGGGTTGGAGGGGGGTGATCGCCCCGCTAAATCTGCGGGAAACTTGTTGAACATCGAGTATCTTCTCCCCGTCACACCTCCCCCACTTCTGAGTCTAGTCTCTTTTCCTCCAGAGGAATTTTTCTTCAGTTTGGTCATTCCAGGCAGCCTCGTTTATTGCCGCTACTGTAGGAAGTGAGGCCACCACGTTGGCTATTTACTCTGTTCCCAGGTGCAGGCCACCTGCAGGCCTGAATTAGGCTTTCTCATCCGCCAGGACCTTCGATATCCAACCATAGACAGCCTGCATTTTCTCTTGAATTGATTACACAGAGTTGGGTTTTAAGACATGATTTCCCCGCCACCACCCCTTTTTTTGGCTGGACGTAGAAGCTGGTTTAGTGGGCAAACAGCCCACTTGGTCAGAATTCCAAATTTTCAGAGTTCCCATCCATCGTGGCGCAGCGGAAACGAATCCAACTAGGAACCATGAGGTTGCGGGTTGGATCCCTGGCCTCGCTCAGTGGGTTAAGGATCTGGTGTTGCCGTGAGCTGTGGTGTAGGTCGCAGACGCGGCTCAGATCTGGCTTTGCTGTGGTTGTGGCGTCAGCCGGCAGTTGCAGCTCCGATTAGACCCTTAGCCTGGGAACCTCCATATGCCGCGGGTGCAGGCCTAAAAAGACACACACACAAAATTCCAAATTTTCTTCCATTTTAGCTAAGACAAAAATATATGTTCCAAACGGTGGATCCTGGGAGATTAAGGATCAACTTCATACAAATAATTTTGTTTTTACTGTCTAAATGTTTAAGTCCTTCAGTGACCGACATGTGCCATCTAATTAATAAAAGAACCATTAAGAGCTCCAACCACCCCCCCCAAGACCCCCCATTGTTAGGAAACCAGATTTCACCACCCAGTGAAACCATGGACTCTTGGCTGTTACAAGGAACCTGGGGAAAGGAGAGTCGAAATAAATGACTTATTTGATACCAATACTGTTTACTCCCATGCTCTTGGTGGCTGGAACAAGAAGATTCTCATTTAAGATGCCAGAAAACATTTATCCATTTCAGTGATTTAATCTAGACCTTAAGGATTTTCTGCTTTTCTAAATCCAACCCTCCCCTCTTCCTCAGACACCCAGCAGGTGTCGCTCTTGCATACATTTTTCTGCTGGTGTTTTTTTTTTTTTTTTAATTGGCTTGCCATTCTTGACTTATAATTTCTGAGTTAAATGTTACCCAGACAGTTATCTTGAAATTCATAGCTTGGGCACATCATAGCCTCATATGTGTTCATTTTTCATCCTAGTTATCTGAAAAAAACTATTGCAGTAATCATATATGCACTTGGTCCTGCTTTTAGAGTCTGTAAATATTTTTAAATACTTCTCAGGTGAGCAATCAGAATTACTTCACTGATGTTTAAGGGTCCAAAGGGGCAGTTTAGAGGAGAGTTTGAAATGATCATTTCCTACTGTAGAAAAGCCTATATTTCAAATATAATTTGTTTATCTTTGAAAGAAATCCACCCAATTACTAAAAACAGAGCCCACTGGGAGCATAAAGAAAGGGTCGTATAGGAGGAGGCAAGGAAAGCAGTTAACAAAAGTTTTGTCCCAAAGAGAACAGGGAATTCCCGGAGTGGTTTTGCATTATTCAGCTCAAAATGTGTTTTTTGTGATCCTGAATTAATTACCTGGTTAGGCATCTCTAGTCCACACTTGATGGAAAGTTGCCAGCCTAACATTTCTTTTTGTTCTGAGAAGGCCTGGCTGGTGAGAAGTCAGAGAATTGTTGGCATAGCGCGATGATAACCATGGTAGAATAATTATGAAATTGGCTCCAGCAAAGCCCAGCTCATTTGAAAAGGCCAGCATTCCTTTTTTCTCAATTTAAAATGAAATAAAGCAGTTACATAATAATAAAAATCTTTTCTACCAGCAGGTACTCTGTCCCAAAATATGTTTACATGTTCGCTCCAAAGTCCTTCTACCAAGCCCACAAAGTGGGTGTTCTCAAAGCTATTGACTGGGCATTACCCCAGATTTTGATCCTGGCTGCCTGTGGCCAGCCTGGGAGGACAGGAGAGACAGATGTTTCCACTGGTTCTATATCTGAAATCTTGGTACTGACCTCTCTTAACAGCAGAAATTGTTGTTTCACACTTTCCTGATGCTTTCCCAGGGGAAACTCATAATACCCCATTGTTAGGGCCGCCCTCCAACTCTTGTGTTAGGGTTCGTTTAAACAAAGAACAAAACAGAGTCAGGGTTCTCGGGTGTTCTGGGCTACAGGTGTCAGCCCCAGTTGCCCAGCCTTGTCTAGGGGCCAGTGTAGGCTGAACAGGTAGGAGTGAAGCAGTCACCTCTTCTGAGGTCACTGCCCTCGGCTCCTAGCTTGAGGGTCCGAAATTTGGTGCCTTCTCAGCTCTGCATTCACAGAGGCCCCCCACCTATCTGGCCATACCCCAGAGGCCTGGCTTTCTCCATTTTTATGCTTTGTCAGCAATGTGTTTTAATAAGATAGATTATACTTGTTTATCTTTTAATCACCTTAACAGGTAACTCATTTGCACTCTGACAAAGGCGAGAGATGAGTAAAACAGGAATTATCTTAGTTTTACGAGGAACTCCAGGTGGTGCCAAAGTGATCGTGATTTGCCTAAAATCACAGGGTTTATAAGAGACAGGGCCTGAAATCTAGCCCTATGTTTCCGATCCTGAAGTGCTTGCAGCCCTGCTCTAGCTCCCTGAACGGGTGGGTAGAGAATACGGCAGTGGACACTGAAGGCAAGCTGAACTCTAAGGAGTCGGTTTCCCGAGTGATTAGGCCTGACTCATTCCTTCCCAGGTTAACTGAGAGAAAGAAAGAGCACCGCAGAATGCAAGTGAGCGCCAGGAAACAAAAAAAGATCAGCTGGGGAAGGGGGCGTGGGTAGCTTCTTTCCCTTGCGGTTACTGGACCTTTCAACTTAGGCCTAGTTACAGCCTAGGCCGTCAGGTGTGCGAAGTCATGGGCCGCGCTCCAGCTTTTTGGCAGCATATGCGAAGACGCGGAGTGACGAGTCCTGGACCAGATCTGCGCCAGATCTGCGCCAGATCTGCGCGAGTAGGGCCGACAGCGGCTTTAGCCTCACTGGGCGCTAGGGGGGGTGTCTGCCCCATACCCGCAGGGCGCCCGTTGGCAGGGCATTTCCCAACGCAAGCTTTTGGGGTGTGGGAGGAAATCGGGGCGAGCCCACCAGACGCTCCTCGGTGCCCAGCCCTGCCTGGCTGCGGGTCGGCCTCAGCCAGAGCCTGCAGCCCACAGGTTCTGCTAACAGTTAAGACGGGGCGCGGGGCCCTCAACAGCCGGAGGGAAAGGGCTAGGAGGGTGCGCCTGGCCAAGGCTGCGGGGGGTGGGGGGGAAGCCTCGGCTGGCAGCTGTACCACAACCCCCGGGAGGGCTGGGGAAGACCGAACCGACCGCCAGACAGACGAGGTGGCGGGAAGTGGCCTCCATGCCTGCTCCGCTCTCCCGGCCTTTCCTCCTGTCCTCCCAGCCGGCTCCCCCGCCCGGGACGCCCCGCGCCGCTCCGCGCCTTTGGCCCTGGCTCAAGGTCTTGTGATGTGATTAGCAAAGCCAGCGCCTTGTCCTCAGACTCAGCCCTGCCCGGCAGGCCCCGGCGCTCAAGCCCTGTTTACTGCAGCCTGGGCGGGAAGGGGGGGCGGAGAAACGGGCCCAGGCTCCTCCGGGCAAGACTACCCGGGCAGCCGCCCGCGTGGCCGCTCCCGCCCCCACCCCCACCGCACTCCACGTGCAGTCGGGATGGAGCCACCACCCATCAGACTCAAGCCCAGAGCCCCCGCCCCCCGGCCGGAGCACCCTTTGCAAACCAGTCGGGCCGCGCGGACGGCTGCACTATTCTTGCATTTTGCAATTCCCGCGCCCAGTATAAGACCAAGGGTGGGAGATTAAAAAACTCCGCAATTTCGCCTAGCAGGATCGGGCGGGGAGAGACACGTCCAGGGCTGCAGAACCCCGGCCACGTTAAACGTGCTGGGGATTTCCAACAGTGCAGCCCCAGAGGAGGTGAGCTGAATCTTCCCGCCGCCACCTAGCAGCACCCATCTAGGCCGAGCTCTCCACGCCGCCCAGGGCGCCCCAACGCCCAGCCCCGCCCCGAGGCCTCTCCGGCCCCCCTCCCCCAGAGAAAAAAAATTGGCGGCGGCCAATGGCAGGCCAGGAAGGCGCCTGACGTCCGCGAGCCGGCGGGCGGCGTTGCCTGGAGACCCCGGCGGGGTCAGCGTTCTGTCCCCTCCCCCGGCACGCCCCTCCAGCCTCTGCCGCGCTGCGGGACAGTATATAGGGCGCGCGCTCGCAGGCCGCTGAGTTCCAGCAGTCCGCGAGCTGCCGTCGGCTCCGCGCGGGGGGGCGGGCCGGGCACCCTGGGGCGCGGAGGAGCGCTCCAGCTTCACTCTCTTTTCCCCCCACTCCGCACTCCTGGGCACCCTCAAAACCAGTCCACGCTGCTGCCCCCGCTCCCTCTTTCTCGCCCCCCAGCAAACTTTCAATCTCTCCCCCGCCCCTCGCCCGTTATTCGTCGTGGCTCTAGCCCGGCCGCGCCGCCGCGAGGGTTCCTCCGGACCTCCCTGCCTGCAAGCTCCGACCATTACCGGATCCAGAAACATGTCGACCACACTTTTGTCCGCCTTCTACGATATCGACTTCTTGTGCAAGGTACGCGGGCGGGGAAATGAGGGAGGGAGGAGGAGGAGAGGCAAGAAGGAAGCACTTCTAGTTTTCAGGCTTGGCCCTCTGCCCTCGGCTTTGGGGGTCCTTTCCTCGCCTTGACTTTTGGGTTCGGGAAAAATCCCGGAGTTTGCAGTGTGTCTGCTCGCGCCTTGTGGGCGGGGAGAAAGAGAAGAGAGGAAGGACAGGAGGGAGTCGCTGTAGCTGTTTAGTTTCTCCGCAGCCGACCACAGCCACGCTGCCTGGGGCTTCCCGGACGGGGTTTGCGCCGCCCAGGCCGGCGGCCCACGGCCGAAGATCACATGTTGCAAGCCGGCGCGGCCTAGGGTGGGAGAGTCCGGCTCCTCCCAACTCGAACTTGATTCTTGTGCTCCTGTAAGGGTGGCGGTTGGGGGCCGGGTCAGAATCCGAAAAAAAAGGGGAAAAGTAGGAGAACTGCAAGTGCTTACTCTGCAGCTCCTCCAACTCTTCCCTCCCTTTTCCACTTTTCACCCTTCCCCACTACCCTCCTTTTGGCAGACGGAGAAATCCCTGGCCAATCTTAATCTGAACAACATGCTGGACAAGAAGGCGGTGGGGACGCCTGTGGCCGCTGCCCCCAGTTCGGGCTTCACCCCGGGCTTCCTCCGACGGCACTCGGCCAGCAACCTACACGCGCTCGCCCACCCAGCGCCTAGCCCCGGCAGTTGCTCGCCTAAGTTCCCGGGCGCGGCTAACGGCAGCAGCTGCGGCAGCGCGGCGGCCAGCGGCCCAGCCTCCTACGGCACCCTCAAAGAGCCGTCGGGGGGCAGCGGCACCGCCCTGCTGAACAAGGAGAACAAATTCCGGGACCGCTCGTTCAGTGAGAACGGCGATCGCAGCCAGCACCTCCTGCACCTGCAGCAGCAGCAGAAGGGGGGCGGCGGCTCCCAGATCAACTCAACACGCTATAAAACTGAGCTGTGCCGACCCTTCGAGGAGAGCGGCACGTGCAAGTACGGGGAGAAGTGCCAGTTCGCGCACGGGTTCCACGAGCTGCGCAGCCTGACTCGCCACCCGAAGTACAAGACGGAGCTGTGCCGCACCTTTCACACCATCGGCTTCTGTCCCTACGGGCCGCGCTGCCACTTCATCCACAACGCCGATGAGCGGCGGCCTGCGCCATCCGGGGGTGCGTCCGGGGACCTGCGCACCTTCAGTGCCCGAGACGCGCTGCACCTGGGCTTCCCTCGGGAGCCGCGGCCCAAGCTGCACCACAGCCTCAGCTTCTCGGGCTTCCCGTCGGGCCACCACCAGCCCCCGGGGGGCCTGGAGTCGCCCCTCCTGCTCGACAGCCCCACGTCGCGCACGCCGCCGCCGCCCTCCTGTTCCTCCGCCTCATCCTGCTCCTCGTCCGCTTCGTCCTGCTCTTCGGCCTCGGCGGCCTCCACGCCCTCTGGCGCCCCGACGTGCTGTGCCTCTGCGGCGGCCGCAGCTGCGGCCGCTCTGCTGTACGGCACCGGGGGCGCGGAGGACCTGCTCGCGCCGGGCGCACCCTGCGCCGCCTGTTCGTCGGCCTCGTGCGCCAACAACGCCTTCGCCTTCGGCCCGGAGCTGAGCAGCCTCATCACGCCGCTCGCTATCCAGACCCACAACTTCGCCACGGTGGCTGCCGCCGCCTACTATCGCAGCCAACAGCAGCAGCAGCAGCAGCAGGGCCTGGTGCCCCCTGCGCAGCCACCGGCACCGCCCAGCGCGCCCCTCCCTGCCAGCGCCACCGCGCCGCCCTCACCGCCCTTCAGCTTCCAGCTGCCGCGCCGCCTGTCCGAGTCCCCAGTGTTCGACGCTCCCCCCAGTCCCCCGGACTCGCTGTCGGACCGCGACAGCTACTTGAGCGGCTCCCTGAGCTCGGGCAGCCTCAGCGGCTCTGAGTCCCCTAGCCTCGACCCTGGCCGCCGCCTGCCCATCTTCAGCCGCCTCTCCATCTCCGACGACTGAGGCAAGAGGGCGCCAGTGAGGAGGAGGAGGAAGGGAAGGCAGTTCTGGGGGTGCTGGAGGGCGCCCCTGCGGTCTCGCCTCTGCTAGGGGCAGGGGAGCACGGGGATGTGTTGGGGGGAATGATACCGGCCACAAGCAGACTTCAGGCCGCACCGAGCACTTGGACTCGAACTTGTGTGCCGGGAGGGGCCCCCACCCCTCCCTTTTCGGTTTCCTCTTGTTTTGCTTTTTTATTATTATTTTTATTATTATTACGAAGTTTCATTCTTGTTGAGCAAAAAAAAAAAAAAAATAAGCCAACGAACTTTTGTATCGGTGAACAAAATATTCACAACGGGGCAGTTGTTATGCGAATTGAACAAAAAAAGACAAACACCTAAAAACTTTTTTAGGTCTCTGAGTGTGGGACTTTAGGAAAAAATCAACCCAGCACCAGCAGCTACCAACCACCATTCCATATCTTCACTTGAAAAGCATTAGTTAACAGTCCAGATGTGGGGACTCTTGAGTGGAGTTCCTAATTGTTTGTCTCAGACCAGTGTAAACAAACCAGCCAGCCACCACCTTGCTAGTAAACCTATAAGCTTTTAGAATCCAATATTCTACCAAGAATATGCCTTGATAGCAGACCTCAGCTCCATAGGTGTTTTTCGTTTTTTTTAACAAAGTTATATATGTCTGGAAAAAAACCTTGCATTCCAAAGTTTCATACCGGTTACTGGTTTCATTGCCACCACTTAGTGGATGTTTAATTTAGAACCATTTTGTCTGCTCTTTCTGGAAGCTTTGGGCAGAGTTTAGTTTGTAATTGTTGGGGAATAACTGCTGAATTTTTAGCTGTTTTGAGTTGATTCGCACCACTGCACCACAACTCAATATGAAAAAAACTATTTAACTTATTTATTATCTTGTGAAAAGTATACATTGAAAATTTTTGTTCATACTGTATTTATCAAGTATGATGAAAAGCAATAGATATATATTCTTTTATTATGTTAAATTATGATTGCCATTATTAATCGGCAAAATGTGGAGTGTATGTTCTTTTCACAGTAATATATGCCTTTTGTAACTTCACTTGGTTATTTTATTGTAAATGAGTAAAAAAATCTTAATTTAAGAGATTGTATGTAATATTTATTTCATTAATTTCTTTCTTTGTTTACGTAAATTTTGAAAAGATCGCATGATTTCTTTGCAGAAATCTATCTTGAGGCTGTGGAAGTAGTTTGAGGAATATCTTATGAGTTTTTCTTAGAATGTATAATGGTTGTAGCCCATCCAACTTTAAAAGAAAAAAGTGACCACATACTTTGCAATCTGGCATAAATGTGGCATGCTTTTCTCATTCCAACTTTAAAAATTAGCAAAAAATATGTTTTGTTTGCTTATTCCACCAGTTCTACTGTGACATAACTGCGTTTAAAGACATGTAGCAATAAGGGGGGGGAGTAGTCTCAGTGCCTTTGGAAGGGCCAGAACTTGCCTTAAATCTTCCTCAACCAAATAAGTATTTTGTCTATTAGTGCTTGAGAGAATTTGAATGTAGGATGGGTTCAACTGCACAAACGAAAAAGATTTTTACCACTTTTTTTATATATAGATATAAAATGAAGAGGCCACCTCCTAGTGCTAAAATGGTATGTAGTACATGAATATGACTTGTTTAATGACAGAAAATTCCAAAACTTGTACTATTTTTTTTTTTCCGTGTAGAAAGGCAGGAATCTTTCCTGGACAGCGGATGAATGAGTAGTAGTTTTAGTTTGTACGTAGGTACAGTTGGAGCACTATATTTGTATGTACTCTGGACTACTTTGACAGAAGTAGGTATTTGAATGTAACGAGATAAGCCAACTTGAGTTGTAATATATTTCGGGGAATCAGTTCACTACAAATTGTGACTGTAAACATTGTACTGTAAATGTTCTGTAGTTTTCCCCCAATAAAAATTTTGGGAAAAAAAAAAGTTCATGTGTAAGATAGCTTGCTTTTTTTTTCCTTTTAAATGGGACTATCTAGCTTCCCACACCCCTCTCAGGCATTGATTTTCCAGGTCTTAGAGGGGTTGAGGGCTGGGATTTAGCTGGCAGAGCCGGAGTTCAGAAGAGCTTGTATACCCCTGTGTGTTTTAGAGCAAGTTCTTTTAGCTGGAAGAAAGTAATTTGGGACTGTCAAGGGCATTAGTTAGCTGTTCCCCTTGGTAATAAGATGCATCCCTGGGTTGGCTGGTGGCGGGGCCTGGCTGGGAGGCCTGAAGGGGTGTGGCCCGCCTGTGAGTCACCAAGTGATCACGTGTCTGCAGTGGCAGCTGAAGGTCTGATTTTTTTTCTTTTTTTTTCCTCCCGCTGAGACGCCCAGGAACTGCTTGGGTGAGGAGGGTCTTGGCAACCCTTGGGTGAGCTGAGGGGGCGGGGGGGGGTTAGGCCCAGTCTTTCTTGGGCCAGAGAACCAGGGTTTTGCCTGGACTTCGGAAAGCCTGCTTGCGCCCTTGTCCGCAGAGGACGGAAAGAGAAGGAAGATTAAACAGGTTAAACTTATATCTGGGTAATGTTTGTTTATGCGGACAGCTTCCTGTGGGAGTGAGCACACACATTATTTATGCAAAAGGATTAGTGTCTGTGCTTGAGACAGTTGAAAGCCAGAAAGCAAATTTAACCCAGGTCTCTGGAAACGGGAAGGGAAAAAAAAAAGCACCCATCTGCTGATTCTCACGATTGAGCCGAAACTTTAGTATGGTACTTTCTTACACACACACACACACACACACACACACACACACACACACACACAGCTCAGACACTGTTTCCAAAGTAGGTAAGAGATTTAGCAAAAGTTTGTTTCCCCATCTACAACAGCTGGGCTTTATCAGCCCACGTTGCATCCTCCTCGGACCGTGTTGGCCGGGTCTCCTGGGCCTCATGGCTGAGCCGGGCAGGGTGGGGGCGTCCGTGGAGCCCGCCAGGCCTCAGGCAGCTGTTTCATGTTAACGATGATCGCGCTGGTGTTAACTGGAGCATTTGGGTGCTGGGCGCACGCCGCCACAGGAGGTGGCGAGCAGTTTCCAAGTTCTCCCAGATGCCGGGCCCGGGCTGAGCGCCTCGGCGGTGGGGGAGGGGAAGCCTGAGGCCAAGGAGGGCTCGGCGGCCTAGACCCCTCAGGCTCCCAAGGCCTCTTCGCTGTAAAGAATGTGCAATGGCCAGGAAAAGTCTAAAGTGTGGTGCTATTGAGGCCAAACTGCATTTCAAAGGCCTTGTTTCCACTTCATTCCAAAACTGATTTTTCTGAACAAGTACTTTTGAGCAGCTGGAATGTTCGACTTCTTTTTGGGGTAAGCCGCATTCATGTTTGAAAAGTTGGTTTGTTTGGAAAGCCCCAGTGCTAGGAGTTGATGTTTGGGATTTTAGACCCAGTGGAGCGTGGAAAGCCGGGCAGGGGTGGGGTGGGGGGATCATTCAGAAATTTCCTCCTGCCACAGATCAATGGAGGGTATGTAGGTCACTGTCTTCCTGCAGCGCCTGGAATTAACAGCACACAAAATGCTCTGCTATTGCTTGGTCCCCCTGAGGAGAGTTTTCTTCTACATTAAAGGAACTAGAAGTAAAAACTACAAGTAAGAACAAGCCAGGATTCCTATCGTGGGCTGGGGAGCGGAACTAAAACTGACTCCTGCCTTATACTCTAGAAGATTCTTTTTGTCAGTTGTGAAAATGAGCCCAGAATGTGATGGTGTTGAGGAAGTCTTAACCGTGGCATTTCCACAAGCTGTTTGAAAACGAAGTTATCTTTTAAGCAACCCAGTTAGTATGTACCACTGTCTAAATTATTTCAGAGAAGGGGTGTATGCATGTAGCTATTTTTCACCCCTCACTCTGTCTGCATCTATTGCTGAGTGTATAAAACGAGGGGGGGGGGAACACACGCACACACAAAAAATCTATTGAGAAGCCAGAGCTCTGCACCGCCCTTGGGAATAGATGGAGGATTGTGAGCCTGGGAGCCGCTTGGGAACCCGGATGCAAGGGCCAGGCCTGGAGGGCTCAGTGCAGGCTGGACAAACAGGCAAATCTCTGCACTGAAGGTCTGGCCCCCTGGCCCCGCATTGGGATGCTAAGTGCTGAACTCTGCTTGGGGGCGGGGGTGGGGGGTGGGGGGTGTCTCAGAAACCCCAGGGCTGGCTGGGTGCGGTGGGGGGGCGCACTAGGGAGCCTTTGAACCTGGAAGGGAACCGTCTCCAGGCATCTGGCTCTCCTTCCGTTGTGCTTGTGGTGACGAGAGTGAGGGCAGATATGACTCTGGCCACATCTTGAAAGTGGAAGTCGGGCCTCTGGGCCTTCCCCGGCCTTGTGGGTTCATGGGAGCCAGTGCAGCCCGCCCCTGGTCAGCGGCCAGGCTTACCTGCCACCGGGGGCCTGTGACCACTCTCCATCGTTGTTTCCTCGTTGACTCTGTTGATTTGTTCTTGTCCATTCTCTGGGATGTGTGGACTGGTGGCCAGCCAGGGCCGTGCCCGTTCGCGCGGCTGGCAAGGCCCGGGAGGGAGGGAGGAGCCAGGGCCTGGCGGCTGGACAGGCTTGCCCAGGAGGAGCCCTGCGGGAAGGGGGGCCCCCCGGGAAAGCAGGAAGCTCCGACACCTCCAGGCCCACCCGTACCTGCTTGGGTGGCTTCTCCCAACCTCTCCTGACAGTGTTTGCTGGACCTGGAAAATGTATGGGTGTGCGCGTGTGCGCGTGAGGGTGTTGCCAAGTGTGTGTGGAGGGAGGGCTGGCGGGGCGTCTACATGGAGGGTGTATGTGTGTCCTCGTCCGTCTGGGTGGGTGTGCATCCGTGTGCGGTGTTGCTGTGGCTGGAGTCTCTGTGGCGGGGGGGGCTTGCCGTGGGAGAAACTGGTGCTGGGGCTGCGTCTGTCTGCTGTGGGTTTGTCTGCTGTGGGGTGTCCGGATCTGTGTGGCTGCTGATATGCGGGGGGGGCTGTATGTCTGTAGGGTGTGAGTCGGGGAGTGGGTATGGAAATCTGTGTGAGTGTGGGTTTGGCTGTGTCTGTTGTTCTGTGTGTGTGGTGTGTGTGTTGTGTGTAAGTGTGTGGGGGATCTGTGTACAGGTGTAGGTGTGGGTTTGGGCGTGTACTGCTCTGTGTGTGTATGTATAGCTTTGTGTGTGTATAGATCTGTGTGAATGTGGTTATGGATTCGGGTTTGTCTGTTGTGTGTGTGTGTGTGTGTGTGCAGGTGGGTTTGAAGATGTCTGTTATTCTGTGTGTAGAGGGGGTGTATGTATATCTCTGTGTGAGTTTGGGTGTGTCTGTTGCTCTGTGTGTGTGTGTGTGTGTATAGATATAGGTGTGAGTCTGGGCGTGTGTTGCTGTGTGTGTGTATATGTATCTTTGTGTGTGTATGGATCTATGTGAATGTGGTTATGGATTTGGGTCTGTCTGCTGTGTGTGTGTGTGAGTGTGCAGATGGGCTTGAAGGTGTCTGTTACTCTGTGTGTAGAGGGGTGTGTGTGGATGCGTGAGTTCGGGTGTGTCTGTTGCTCTGTGTGTCTGTCTGTGGGGGTACAGGTTTCAGTGTCTCTTGCTGTGTGTGTGTGAGCGTGGGTGTAGGTTTGAATGTGTCTTGCTCTCTGTGTGTGTCTAGGTCTGTGTGTGGATGTGTGTGTGGATGCAGGTTTTATTATGTCTGTTGCTGTGTGTGTGTGTGCGTGTGTGTGTGGAGTGTGGGTAGGTGTGTCTGTTGCTGTGTGGTTGGTGTGTAGGTCTGTGGGATATGAGGAAAGAGCTGTGGGTGTTGCTGGCTGTTTGGGCCTGGATGTTTCGGGAGGGGGAGGCAGAGGGTGTCTCTGTTGAGGTGGAGTATTAACAACAGCTTTGGAGGAAAAGCGCCCCTTTTTAGCAGGCCTCTTTCAAGTTAAAAACTGTTTTCAAAACCCGGAAATGGTGGCCAGGCTGCCATCCGCTTCCTGTGGGGCAGCCAGCAGAACAGGGCTGAGTGGTAGGGTGGCAGACGGGCCTTCAGGCCTGAGGGACCCCAGACCCACTTTATTGCTAGTCACACCTGCCAAGGCCTCCTGGGCCTGACTGCAGGGGGACGCATTTAGAAACAATTAATTCTCTGGTGGGAGGGAGAGGGGGGACCCTTTTATTTTCATCTGTTGCAGAAATAGCTCTTGTCTGATAGGAGATCTTGTGCCCTCTGGGGCGGGGAGAGGCAGCTCCGAAATAGAAGGAAAGATATTAAGGATTTTAGACACACAAGAAAAGTCCTGAGCTCACTGAAACCGAGTTTAAAATATTTCTCTAAAAATAAGCTTTGTTTTCCTAGCGGATTCCTCTGGCAATCGGGCCCTTGTGTCAGGGCGTTTAGCTGGCCTGGGAAGCCAGGCGGAATTTTTTAAAAAGCGAGCGTTTCCCAGCTGTGGCCTTGGAAAGTTCTCTGTTTTCCATTTATTAAACTCTTAGTTTCCGGCTAATTAAAATTATTTTTCAAATACATCTCCATGGCCCATCAATATCTGATGAGACCTGGAATTCCTAGTGACCCTGTGGAGGAGGCCAGGCCAGGCTGTGGGGTGGCCTGTGACCCCTGCACTGGGCCTGGTTCCGGAATTATGGGGAGGGGAGACCCCTGGAAGTGCAGGCCCAGGGCCTTGTGTTACCAAATCCCAGCGCCCCGGAGTGACTGGGGTGAGAGGTTGCTCCCGGGCCATCTCTGAGCCCTGCAGCCACTGGAGAGGGGCTGGGGGACCTTGATGGCCTGCTGCTCTTTCCTCTGTATCACTGAGGGGTGACGGGCTGCACTTCAGGGGAGAGGAACTTGGCCGAGGTACGCGGCGATGATCCTGGGCTACCTGCTTGTCTCTCCCTGGCCCGGATCCTGTTGGAGCTACAGGTCCAGACGGGCCAGTGTTCCTGGGCTCTATCTTGCACCTATGGGACGTCCAGACTCCACCTGTTGTGAAGATGGAAATCAGAGATGTTGCGGGGCAGGAGGCACAAGCCGCCGAGGGCCAGGGCTGGTGTGATTGCCCGAGTGCTGGCAAGGTCCCTTCTGCTGCCCGGGATCCTGTCCAGACATGGAGTGGAGGGTGGGTGGGTGGGTGGCGAGCGATGCTGGTTGCTCAGGACCTTTCATTCATCCCACAGGCAGTCCCTGACCGTCTGGGAAACGCCCTCACCACAGGAACGGAGGTGAGTGGACAGGTGTCATCCTTGCCTTTCTGGAGTGTACGCCTTTTCAAGGTTCATTCATGTGGCAGCGTGAAGCAGCCTTCCTTCCTTGGTATGACAAGCTAATATTCCATCACGTGGGTGGACCGCATTTTGTTTTTCATTCATCAGTTGATAGATGTTGGAGTTGCCACCTTTTGGCTGTGTGTGGGGGGATTGGTTTGTTTGTTTGGCTTTTGCTTTTTATTTTTTCAGTTTTTTGGCTGTTGAATCACGTTACTATGAACATCCACGTGGACAAGTTTTTGTATGAACATGTTTTCCATTCTTTTGGTTGTATACCTAGAAATAGAATGGCTGAATCGTATGGTAATTCTACATTTAAGTTTTTGAGGAAGCCCTGTACCGTTTTCCAAAGTGACACATTGGTTTTTATTAAGTGTTTTATTAATGTCTGTTTCCCCTACTTTGCATGCATGTTCCTTGATGGCCACAAAAAAAAAAAAAACATAAACAAAAAAAAAACACCTTATACCCTGTTCACAACAGCCGAAAAGCAGAAACAACCCAGATGCCATCAGCAGACGAATACATAAACAAAATGTGGTATGTCCACACAACAGAACGGCATTTAGTCAAAGAAAGGACTGAAGGGAATTACCATATAGCTCAGTGGGTTAAGTATCTGGCCTTGTCACTGCAGTGGCTCTGGTTGCTTCTGTGATACGGGTTTAGTCCCTGGCCTGGGAACTTCCACATGCCACAGGTGCAGGCAAAAAAAAAAAAAAAAAGAAGAAGAAGAATGACATACTGATAACACTATAAGTGAAAGAAGCCAGATTCAAAAGACCACGTGTTACATGGTTCCTCTTATATGATGTATCCAAAAGAGGCAAATCCATAGAGACAAAAAGTAGATTAGTGGCTACCAAGGGCTGGGGAAGGAAAGAGGAAGGACTGCAGATGGATACGGTGTTTCTTTGGGGGTTGATAGAAATATTCTAGATGACATGGTGGTGCTGATTGAACAGCTTTGTGAATGTAACAATATGGGTACATTTGTTTGCTTTAACCTGGTGAATTTTATTGTGTGTGAATTATATCTTAATTTTTTAAATGTATATTCACAAGCTTAAATCTAGCTACAAAAGGGATGGACAGGGCCCTCAGGGAGCCTCTGTCAGGGAAATCCATCTAACTTGGGGTCCTGGAAACCCTTGCAAAAGTAAGAAGGGCAAAGGGCTTACTTAATAAGGCGAAGGGCTAGTGAAAAAGCTTTCCAACTAGAAGGAGCATCTGGAGCAAAGGGCCTGTGGTTAGAGGGAACGTGAAAGAAAAGGAAAAGGTACCTGGAGGTGGAGCAGCGTGGCACAGGGTGGGACTGGGGCAGTGGGCTCTGCCCTCTAGATCTCTCACTCGCTCTCTGTCCCCCACCAACTCCGCTATTAGAGCATCATATATATATTTTTAATTTTTTTTGGCTTTTTAGGGCTGCACCCGTGGCATATGAAGGTTCCCTGGCTAGGGGTCTAATCAGCGCCATTGCTTCTGGCCTATGCAACTTACAAAACAGCTCACGGCAACGCCCGCCAGATCCTTAACCCACTGAGCGATACCAGGGATCGAACCCTCAACCTCCTGGTTCCTAGTTGGATTCGTTTCCACTGTGCCACGACGGGAACTCCAAGTGCATCATATTTTTAATTCAGTGATTTCTGCCCTCTTGGTTTTTTCATATTATCCTTTGAATTTTCTATATTTTAGTGAAACATTTTCAATTAAAAAAACAAATTGCCCACAGAGCTCCCCCCTAAAAATGTAAATAGCCCTGAGAAGGGGATTCATTTGGATTTTTCGCCCCAGAGCCCAGGAAGTTATCACTCGTGGAAAGAACTGGGACTCAAGTCAGAGGCGGGGAGTGAGTCCTAGGTGCTGCCCATGACCCGCTGTGTGACTCTGAGCCCCATTCGCGGTCTCTTTAAGCCTCAGTTTCTTCATTTGAAAAATGGGTTAAGCTGTTGTCCTTGAATTTGAGGTAAGGATTAAGTGCGATAATATATGTGAGATGCCTGGAGGTGGTAAGTATTCAGCCAGAATCAGCTGGCTGTTATTATTATTATTATTATTATTATTATTATTACCACCGTGGAGCTTCCTCATCTTCGGCTTCTCATCTCTGGCTTTCCCTCCTCCCCCAGCTCCTGCCCACAGGTTCCCTGATCCAAATGCCTTAAAGGGTCCAATAGCCACATTTATGGAGCTTCCATTATGTACTCAAGTTAAAACAGTCCTTCCCTCTTACCCAAGACTGAAGTAGCCCCCTATGCCCATTTCAAAGATGAGGAAACTGACCTCAGGAGTAGTTGTCATAGGCCTGAGGCCAAGCAGCTAGGAAAGAGGCCGAAGCTGAATTCAAAGGAAGCTAAACCAGAGCTCCTTCAAATCGCCCCAGGCTGCCTCGCATTCTCCTGCTTTCCTCCCACACTGTCTGGAAATCCAGATTTCCAAGAAGCCTTCCAGGTTTTCTTACCGGTAGACCTTGGCTGCCTTTTTTTTTTTTTTTTTTTGCTTTTTTAGGGCCGCACCTGTGGCATATGGAAGTTCCCAGGCTAGGGGTCAAATTGGAGCTGTAGCTGCCGGCCTACACCACGGCCACAGCAACTTCCAGATCCCAGCTGCGTCTATAGCCTACACCACAGCTCATAGCATCGCCGGACCCTTAACCCACTGAGCAGGGCCAGGGATAGAACCCACGTCCTCATGGATACTAGCAGTGTTCTTAACCCACTGAGACACAATGGGAACTCCCCTTTGCCATATTTTAAATGTCTTTGTTTGTGTACACCTCATCCTTCCTTCTTAGACTCTAAGCCTCGTGAGGGCAGGTACTGATCCCAGAGCAGGAGGAAGCCGTTGAAGAATTTTAAGCTGGGGAAAAACACGGCCCACACTCACATTTTTAAATGGTTTTAGTTGTGTAGAAACTAGACTGGAGAAAAAATGATTCCTTATAAAAACTATTTTAATGCTAACAAAGTGTTTAAAAACCAGGACCTGGTGTAGCCCTTTTACTCCTTAGATGAGAAAACAGTCTTGGCAAGAGTAGGGCGTCCCCTTTGGAGAGTTCCCAATTTCCGAGTTTCTACATGAGCCCTGGGAAAAGAGCTCACCCAGAACACTGTCCCCCTTAGGTGCGAGCTGTCCGAGGGCTGATGGTGAAAATGCTGAATAGCAATCCTCACCAAGCAGACCGAAAGTCTCGAATGTTCTGTCCATCCGGCTTCTTAGGGAGGCCCTGGAAGTTCCATGGAACAGACAGGCCAGTAGCTCACAAAGCACAGCCTGGGGAGCCTAGAGCTGCTGCAGGGGCTGGCACATGAGAGGGCACCAGGCAAGTGTCACCACTGCTGTGTGAGGGGCCTGGTCTGCAGGGGTTACAGGCAGAGGTTCCCGGAGACCTGGCTTCGGGCCGCTCCCTACCTGTGTTATCCTGAACACACCTCTGTGCCTCAGTTTCTTCATCTGTGAAATGGGGGTGATGACGCCATTCCTGCTAACCCAAAGTCCCCATGAGGGTCAAAATACCATATCGTGGGTGACGTGACTAGGAGAGAGCCCAGCTCAGGGTCCCACAGGCGAAACTGCCCTGCACAGGCTGGCGGAGCAGGTAGCAGCCGAGGCTGCTGAGCCAAAGCCTAGCTCTGCTACTGGCAGCTGTGAGACCATGAACCAGTGGCTTGATGTCTCCATCTGTAATATGTCAGGCTTCTCGCCTTGAACCATCAGGAAGCTTCTGTGAAGCAGTCAACCCACCTAGTGAGAACAGAGCCGGCACAAAGGAAATACGATGTAACAGTTTATTATTGCTTTCTTGGGTTTTTTTCACACCTAATTAATAGAGGCCCGAGCTGGAGCTGAAGGGGTTCAGGAAGTCTGACCCCCCAAACTCTTCCAACCACATGAGTGACAACTGCTCTCCTTTAGAAATTCTCGATAGCTCTGTGCTGTCCAGTGTGGTAGGCACTAGCCACCTGAGACTATGCACCTTGAACTTAAACGAAATTTCAAACTTCCTTCCTCGCTAGATGCTAGCCACATTGCAAGGGCACTTTTGTTGCTAGAAGCTACTGCCCTGAACGTTTCCATCATTGCAGAAAGTTCTGTTGGACCGCACTGTCATTCTGGAGAGTTCTCTTGACGTGCAAGCAACTGTAAGGAAGGAGGCTTCTATCACCTAACCCTCGAAGGGTTGTCCTTCTCCAAAGCAAGTCCTGGGACACAGGGCGCCCTTTGTGGTTCTCCCTCCACAAGCCAAGAGAGTCCATAATAATCCCAAACTGTCCCTCTGTCAGGTAGCCTGTCGGTGCCAGAGGAGGAGAGGAGAAGGGACTGCTCACCACACAGTGTCACCTCACCCACCAGCCTGGGACCTCCCTCCTCTCAGTGGCCCCAGAGGCATGGACCCTCACAGACACCCCTCCCACTGTCCCTGTCTCCACAGCTGCCATACCATTTCCCTCCAGTCCCCTGTGCCTGAACCTAGGGTCCTCCCCGACTCTTCTCTCACTTCCCTCTACCCCTTCCTTCAAGCTGCCTGAACCAAGGGCAGCTTTCTAACCAGGCATGCGCGCTGCTCCCCCCACCCCCGTGTCTTTACAGCCCCAGCAACCCAGGCTCCATCTCACCCAGACAGCGGGGGATCCAGGAGCTGCCAGCTGCTCCTACCCCCAGCCACCCAGAGCCAGCTTCTAAAACACATGGCTGATCACGCCCCTCCTGCTCTGGGACCCTGACGGGGATCCTCGCCCTCAACTCAAACCCAAGCTTCCAGACGTGCTCTCTGATGCTCTGCCTGGAACCTCCAGGCTCCCTCCTTGCCCCCCGGGGCCACCCACGGCCAGCGGTGCCTCCTGCTCCTCACAACCCTGGGCCCCTGCTCTCCCCGTGCCCCTGCCCGGGACACGCCCCTGAGGTCCCCTGCTTCCTCTGCCTTGGCCGAATGGCAAGCTCAGCCCTAGCCCCCCAGGGCCCCCGTCACGCAGGACTTCGTGGGCGCACAGAGCGCATTGCCCTACACCGGCCGCTTACAGCTCTGTCTTCCTCTGTAGCCTGGAAGTCCTCTCAGAGCAAGAAGGAACTTGTTGTTCCTCCTTGTACCTCCTCCCACCCCAGCCTGGCCTCTAGAAGGGCCTCAATAACTGTGCAAGAAAACCGGCTCCCCCCATCCCCGCGAGAATGGTACCGTCCGCTTCCATTCCACGGATGAAGAGCGTGCAACTCAGGTGAAGACCCTTGCCCAGGGGTCTCCCGGCTCCTGAGTGGTGCGGCCATGGTGTCCCTCCCCACTCTCACTTCCACCCCTATCCGCCCCCCACCCCCTCAAACTCCCCCCGCTCCTTGTGAGGGTAGAATGCCTGGCTATTCACGCTCTTTGGTAGGCGTGACCTCCCCTAGGGTTTTCTAGCTCATTCCAAACTCGTGCCCGCTGGTTCCGAAAAACAGGAGACAGTACGTTCCAACGTGGCCGGGTGGAAGCGGTCCTTCTCGCCTTCCTCGGGCCCGCTCGGCCAAGTTGACCCCACGCACTGGAGCCGCTTTGCGCGAGGAGCTCCGGCCATGGGCACACGGCAGCTCTCTCTGCACCTGTTCACACACACCCTCCATTCGCCGGTGGGCTCCTGCTGTCCGTCCCGCCAGCGCTGTCCGCACCCAGCGTGCCAGCACCTTCTTTAACGGCCGCACGGTACCCACAGGGGGAGGGTCGGCTGGTGGCCTGACAGGGGCAGCACCCTTTCCCTTTTACGAGCAAAGCAGCACGCGAGCATCGTTATTCACAGACCTTTGGGTGAGGGTGTGCCTCAGATGAACGCACGAAGGCAGCACTGCTGAGTGACCAGGCGGCTCACGTGTTTCCGTGGAGGGTTATGGGCATGGGCATTTAAAACCTTGAGACCGGCGGTGACAGTAACCTTCCAAAAATGTTGCAGTAAAATGCCTCTGAGGCCATTGCCACCCCTGTTTGCTCCCTGCGTGCCCGCGTGTGTTTCTGGAGTCCACCTAACAGAGGCTGCCCCCTGGGGTCTGATCTTTCTCTGTCTCCCTGTCCTGTCTGAACCCCAGCTCCCCCACTCCTCCAGGCTCTTGGGGAGGGGGAGCAGCTCACTGATATGCAACCCCCCGCCTTCCGAGCTGGAGCCAAAGCCTGAGGCTGTCAGCTGGGAGCTCTGTGCAGCCCTGGGTCAGTCCCACTGAGCTCAGGACACCCGGGGCTTGAGTGCAAGGGCATAGGGAGATTATTCCCCTGAAACCAGGGTCGGAGGGAGGCCCCCACCTATGTGACTGTGGGTGGGGGGCAGCAGAAATCACCCCCGAGACAGTAGTGCGCCCACAGAGGATGTGAGCGCTTGGAGGTGCGTCTCAGGGGGGGAGGCCGTGGGTGAGTGGGCCCGTGTGCAGAAGCGTGCGTCTGAGCGTGTGCCAGCGTGCGTGTGTGTTTTAGGGGCCGTTGTGTCAGGGGTTATGTAACGGAGGCACTCTCTGGGGCCAACAAACCGCAGTGGTGTAACCGCCGGTCGGCGGGGCCGCTGGGAGGAAAGGAGGGACAATGTAAACAGCGCGCTGCTCCTGTCCCTCGCCCGCCACAGGCAGGCCCTGGACAGCGCAGCCCTTCCGGCCCTCCATTCCTGCTGCCTCCGCCCTGTGGGCTGGCCCAGGAGGCGTGATCGTGAATGGAGGCCAAGGAGGCCAAAGCCGGGGTCACAGATCTGTACCGGGGGTGGACATCCGCAGCCCTTGACCTGGGCCCAAAGGACAGGATGGGGAGGAGAGCCCAGCAAGGCCCGCCTGGGCTTTTCCTGGGCCTGCCAGAGGCCATGGAGCCCCTGCAAGTGAGGCACGTGGCCTTCCTCGCCTCCAGAGCTGCTCTCTCTTCAAAGCTTTCTGGGAGTCCCCGTGTCCCAGACGTCCCTGCCTGGCACTGGAGCGCATTGCCCTCCTCTGAGCCAGTGTGCACTCACCGCTCTCGCCACTCACCTGCTCACATCCTTGGGGTGGCCTTGGGGCCGGCCGTCTCTGCCTGTCTCACATCCACGCACAGATGCACCTCCTCCCGGTCCCCCGCACCTCACCCCCAGCCCAGATGCCTGCCTTCCGGTCAGTTCCTAGCCACTTGCTCAGCTCCGCATCTTAGGCCCTCTCTTCCAGGAAGCCTCCCTTGACCGTACTGGGCTGCAGTCCTCTCTCCCTGCTCTGAGCCTCTGAGGCGCCTCCAGACCCATAACCTGACATCTAGCCACACCCGGGACCCCTCCTCCTGTTGTTCATTCTGATAATAATAGCCACAATTTTTGCAGCATATTGTCCCCCAAACCCGGTCCCTCCCTTGAGGTGCCCTCATTATGGCGTCATCCTTGCTCTAGCCCTCGAAGGTGGCTTTCTCACCGCCAGTAAGTGACAAGGGAGCACAGGATTGAAGCCAGAGGTGTCACAGGGCCAGGATGGGCGGTTCAGCCCCAGGAAAGCCAGGCTCTGACCCAGAGACCCTGCGTCCAAGGCTTGCCCTGGGGACTTCCTTTGGGCTGGGAGGTTCAGGGTGCCTTTGACCTTAAGGTCCTTTCCTGAGAGTCCCTTGGAATTGTCACCCAGATGGCTGTGAGTGTACAGCGGGGAGGGAGGGACAGAGAATTCTCACCAGGGAGAATCCTGGTGAGTTCTAGGGAGACAGGTGAGTAAAAACCAGAAAGCTAGAAAGCAAAGATGACTCAGGAGACAGCTGTGGGTCTGGCCGAAGTCAGAGGGGCAGGGCGGCAGGAAGGAAGGGGGAGGGGAGAGGGAGATGTGGCCTCAGGCTGGCTCTCTGGCTCCCCCGCCCCCTCCAGGGAAAGCATCCTGCCTGCTCATCCCTACCTTTACGGTGCTCCAGGGGGGCCTGGGAGGACATCAACTTCTTCCCTGGGCTCCCCTGCTGCACTGGGCTCCCGGCAGGCACTCATGCTCAGGGGTCGGAGCTGGTCCGTGAACACGGACGGCTAGCCTCCCCAGCAGGAAAACTGTCCTCTGTACAAGGATTAAATGAGAGGAGTTCCCGTTGTGGTTCAGCTAGTTAAGAACCCGACTAGTATCCATGAGGATGCGGGTTTGATCCCTGGCCTTGCTCGGTGGGTTAAGGATGCTGTGAGCTGTGGTGTAGGTGGAAGATGAGGCTGGGAGCTGGGGTGTAGGTCGAAGATGTGGGTCAGCTTTGGCGTTGCTGTGGCTGTGGTATAGACTAGCAGCAAGGGCTCCAATTCGACTCCTAGCCTGGGAACTTCATATGCCAAGGGTGCAGCCCTAAAAAGACCAAAAAAAAAGGAAAAAAGGATTAAATGATATAAAATACGCCGCACCCAGCACACAGTGATGCCAGAGAACGTCAGCGCCTCCCTCTTTTCCCTATCCGGTCACCTACCCTGAAACCTTCCTGTCGTCACTCCTAGTGAGGTCGGGAGTCCCCAGAGGGCCTCCAGGGACGCAGCCATTGCTGTTCACCTGGTTTTCCAGAGCCAGACTGACTGGTTCCATCCCAGTCTTCCTGCTTATCAGCTGTGTGACCTTGGGCAAGTTCCTCAAGCTCTCTGTGCCTCTGTTTCCTCATCTAGGATTCCTCTGTTCCCTGGAGGTCCAAGGGGACGTTTTATTTTATCAAAGGGTCTTCGGGTTCCAGAAGGGTAGAGAAAGCCCGTTGATTAGACTACACTGCCTTTTAAAACTCTCTCCCTCCACTCTAAGAGAGTATGACCCCATATTACGGAGGCGGAAACTGAGGTTTACGGAAAGCTCATGCCTCGCCCAAGGCCACCAGGCGAACCTGCCTCCGGGAAGCTCTCTCTACCTGCACTGGGTTAATTACAGCTCTGATTTCTGGGCTCTGAGATGGGCCCAAGAGATTCTGACCCAAGGGTGACCGGGAGTAATCAGGAAAGAGGTGAGTGAGCATTTAAAACGCTCTAACAGGCGTTCCCATCGTGGCTCAGTGGTTAACGAATCTAACTAGAGACCATGAGATTGCGGGGTTCTATCCCTGGCCTTGCTCAGTGGGTTAAGGGTCCGGTGTTGCTGTGAGCTGTGGTGTAGGTCACAGACGCGGCTCAGATCCCACGTTGCTGTGGCTGTGGCAGAGGCCAATGGTTACAGCTTCCATTCGACCCCTAGCTTGGGAACCTCCATATGCCGCGGGTGCGGCCCTAAAAAAGACAAAAAGAAAAAAAAAAGGAAACTAGACATCATGTAAAGGCCTGTGTGCAGGGGACCAGGCCCACCACGGTGCGTCTGTGAGATGCGAGATTCCACGTGGTCCAGGAGTGCGCTGGGACTGCAGGTGCTGGTCAGAGGGCTGTCTAAGCTATGAGGTTACAAGAGCAAGGGAAGAGCTGTGTGTTACAGCACAACCTTTTTTCCTGGATGCTCTTTTTAACAGATACACGTGCCTACCTTTAATGCTCATGTGTACCTAAATTATTTTTCAGGCAGGCTGCAAGAGAACCTGCTACCTTCAGACAGAGGTTGGGAAAAGTGAAACCAAGAGATGGGGGTGGGGGGAAATGTTTTATTTTAAACGTTTCTCTTTTGTTTGACTTTCCTACCACGCACATATATCATTACAGGCATACCTCAGAGATACTGCAGGCTTGGTTCCAGACCACTGCAGTGAAGTAAATATTGCAATAAAGCAAATCTAGAATTCCCGTTGTGGCTCAGTGGTAATAAACCCAACTAGTATCCATGAGGATGAGGATTTGATCCCTGGCCTCGCTCAGTGGGTTAAAGATCCGGCGTTGCCGTGAATTGTGGTGCAGGTCACAGATGCGGCTCGGATCCTGGGTTGCTGTGGCTGGAAGCTACAGCTCTGATTTGACCTGGGAACTTCCATATGGCACAGGTGCGGCCCTAAAAAGACAAAAAAAAAAAAGGTCTAAAGCAAATCACACAATTTTTTTTTTTTTTGGTTTCCTAGTGCATATAAAATTTATATTTACACTATGTTGTATTGAGTGTGCAATAACATTATGTCTAAAAAAATGTACATATCTTAATTTTAAAATTCTTGGAGTTCTCACTGTGGCACAATGGGATTAGTGGTGTCTCTGCAGTGCCAGGATGCAGGTATGATCCCCATGGCCCGGCACAGTGGGTTAAAGGATCTGGTGTTGCCAAAACTGCAGCGTTGGCGGCAACTGCGTGTCAGATCTGATCCCTGGCCCGGGAACTCCATATGCCTCAGGGTGGCCAAAAAAGAAAAGCGAAATTCTCCATTTGCTAAAAAATGCGAACCATGTAGCATTGCCACAAACCCTCAAATTTGTTACCAGAAGAAAAAAAAAAAAGCCGATATCTGAGAAGCATAATAAAGCGAAATACAATACAAGGTATGCCTTTATTTTTTTAAAGGCCAAGAGATGTTATCTGAGCACTTAGGATTAAGAGCCAGTCTGCTCTTTTTCTGTTGTGTCAAAAAAGAAAGATGTAATGAAATTTGGTGGGAGATGGTATGGTTTTGTTGAGTCTTGCTGTGGAGGACGAGGGCCTGGCTGGGAACCAGAGGCTAAAGGGCTTGTGGACCTCAGCAAGGGGATGGGGGAGAGGGGTCCTGCCTGCTGATTCTTCCTGTCCCCCCCCAACCCTATGCCCACCACTGGCTCAGGAGGACTTTGAGGGACCCAGGCCAGCCCTCAAGCCTTTGGAACCCTCTCTCCCATTTGAGCCAAACCTTTCAGAGCACAGGCACCTTTCCTATGAAGGCAAGAACCAGGACTCTTGTCTGTTTGCCTGAAGTTTGCCTGCAATTTGCATGACCCACCAGCGGCTGTCCTGCTTTCTGAGCCTCCGGCCCCAGGCTTCGCTGCAGCCAGCTGCTCTCTGCCAAGTCCTGCCCTCCTGTCCTCTCGCAGGAGCCTCCTACATCCCTGTGGCAGATGCCATGTCCTGTTGGCCAGTCCTGGAGGGCCTGGGGGGTCTGTTGGGGTTCAGTTTCAGGAAGATGACCCGCTGATTCTCTCCTCAGTCCTGGCCCGTGGGGCTCCCTAGTTTGCAGTCACTGCTGGCCCAGCACCAGGTGAGGCAGCCTGTGTTCCCCGGCTTTACTCACCGCTGACCACCATGCCAAGCCATCACCCGCATCCTAGTGAACAGAGGCACCCCACCACCCTCAAGTGGGAACAGTGCTGTGAGCTCCTTTATATGCTTTAAGGCTGAGAAACTGAAGTCCAGCTTGGGAAGTGACTTGTCAAGGCCAATGGCAGTGGAGTCCCATCGTGGCTCAGCGGTAACGAACCCGACTAACATCCATGAGGACACAGGTATGATTCCTGGCCTCACTCAGTGGGTTAAGGATCCTGCATTGTTGTAAGCTGTGGTGTAGTTTATAGATGCAGCTTAGATCCAGTGTTGCTATGGCTGTGGTGTAGGCCAGCAGCTGTAGCTCCGCTTTGACACCTAGTCTGGGAACCTCCATATGACGCAGGTGTGGCCCTAAAAAAAAATTAGCAAAAAAAAAAAAAAGACTAAAAAAAAAACCTGAAAACCTGTTTACCCAACTCAACAGCATATGCCATTATGAAACTATGAATTAAAACGACGAGATTCCACTACCTGCTTCTTAGAATGGCCAAAAGCTATGACTGCCAAATGCTGGCGAGGATGTGCAGCATTAGGAATGCTCATTATTGCTGGTGAGAACGCAAAAGGGTATATAACACTTGGAAAGGCAGTTTGGCAGTTTTGCTTTTTTTTTCTTCAACTAAACATTCTATTTATGATCTAACAGCCATGATCCTTGATATTTACCCAAATGAGCTGAAAGCTGATGTCCACAGAAAAATCTGCACACAGATGCTTATAGCAGTTTTATTTGCAATTGCCCCAACTTGGAAGCAGCCAGGATGCTCTTCAGTAGGTAAATGGATACATAAACTCCGGTACATCCAGACAGTGGAATATTAGCCAGTGCTAAAGTAAATGGACAGCAAGCTATACAAAGACAGGGAGGAAATTTAAGTGCATGTTCCTAAGTGAGTGAAAGAAGCCCATCTGAAAAAGGCTATATACTCTATGATGCCAACTATATGACATTCTGGAAATGGTAAAGCTATGCAGACAGCGCAAAGATTCAAGTTTGCCAGGGTTGGGGTGGGGATTAGGGTAAGCACAGAGGCAGAGCTCAGAGGACTTTTAGGGTAGTGACAATATTCTGGATGATACTGAAATGGCGGATACATGTCATCATACATTCGTGCAAACCCAGAGCATGTCCAACACCAGCAGTGAACCCTAATGTAAACTGTGGGCCTCGGGTGGTGATGAAGTGTCGTGTGGGTTCATCAGCTGTAGCAAACGTGCCACTCTGGGCAGGGATGTTGATCGTGGGGGAGGCTATGCATGTGTGGGCAGGGGTGTGTGGGTACTCTGTATTTTCTGCTCAGTTTTGCTATAAATCTAAAACTGTTCTAAAAAAAGGGGGGGTTCCCTTGTGGTGCAGTGGGTTAAGGATCTGGTGTCGTCACTGCAGTGGCTCGGTCACTGTTGTGGCGTGGGTTCAATCCCTGGCCTGGGAACTTCTACATATCAAGGGACGGCCAATAAATAAATGATATAAAACCAAATCTATGGGGAGTTGCCATGATGGCTCAGCGGTAACGAACCCATGAGGACGCGGGTTACATCCCTGGCCAGGCTTAGCGGGCTAAGGATCCCGCGTTGCTGTGGCTGTGGTGTAGGCCGGCAGCTGCAGCTCTGATTCGATCCCTTTCCTGGGAACTTCCATATGCTGCAGGTGCAGCCCTGAAAAAGCAAAAAATAAAATCTAAGAAAAACAATTCTCCTGGGAGTGATGGTTCTGAAAGACCCTCCTCCCCACAGTGTCTTCCGTAAGGACACTGTTCCCCCCAGGCCCTCCCAGGTCCCAGCCGGCAGGGCGGTGAGGCGGGGATTCTTAGCGCTTGCAGGAGCTCCTGGGGCGGCGGGTTACGGGGTGAGCAGGCCTGACTCTGCCCTTTGCCACCCGCCTCCCCACATGTTTCCTGGAGGAGGCTCAGAGATCCCCGGCCGTTGGCCCCCTTCTCCCCAGCTTCCTGTTTGGGTTCCAAAGAGACGTTTGGCCGTTTCTGCAGCTGAAGCGGGAGCCCGTTGTTGGGCTGGTGGGAGGGCTGACGCTTGCCTTGGCGGGGTGAGCAGGTCACAGAGCCGAGAACGGGTTGGAGCCTCAGCTTGTGGTCACTGGAAGGCTCGAATCCCGACCTAGAGGCCCATGAGAAGTCAGCTAGTTCAGTCCCCTGCCCCGGACAGAACATACCTAGGCCAGGCAGCCGAAGCCTCAGACAAAGAAGCCCAGACATTAATGGCCGGTGCGACTGGAGTCACTTAAGATGAGCCCCGGCTTCATCGCCTGTGACTGCGACTCTGTTAGGTACGTGGGTTCATACGAGCTGCTTTAATTCTTAGGGCAGATGGGACCCACTCGGCCCGCGTCTGAAGGGAAGAAACCCCGACTTGTCCCCACTCCCACCTGCCCCTCATCTTCTGCCCCAGCCTGGCTGTCCTGCCACATCCGAGAGCTTCATTCTCGGCGGCAGACCTGCCAGGGGCCAGGGGCACAGGCGACACAGACTTGCCCTCGGGAAGACCCAAGCTGGTGGGGCCAGAGGCATACACGGGGCCAGTGTTTCCCCAAAGGAGCAGCATGGGAAAGGCCAGGCGGGACACTTCAGAGACCCTGAAGTTCAAGGAGGGCTTGGAGCAGGAGACTCTGAAGTCAGATATTCGATGATGATTGGAGTTAGCTGTCCGTTAGCAGAGGCCCAGGGGCAGGCAGCGCTGCAGGCAAGGCTGTGGTTAAAGAAGGTGCTGGGAGGGGAAGCCAGAAGCCAGCGGGGGACAGTCCGGCCGACTCCTCCCACTTCCCCTCCTCCAGTCCCTGGGGCCTAGGACTGGCCCAAAGTCATTGCCCTGGGGGCTCAGCAGGATCTCAGCCCCTGCACGTGACAGTCAGGCTCCCTCGGGTGCGCAGAGGCTCAGGCCACTGCCCCGCTTTGTGGCTCCAGAGTGGGTATGGGGTCTGACCCACCAGGCCCTGGGGAGGCCAGACCACGCACCCTCTGGGCCAGGGGGCGGGGAGAAGGGAGAGCAGCCCTAGCCAGGCCCCTGATTGGAAGGGGACCTCCAGAGGGGCCTGTCCACTCCAGTCAGTGAGGCCACTTGCCAGGAGAGAAGCCACTGCCTCAGCTCCCTCGGTGGGCTGTCTAGGTAGACAAGCTTCTCTTTGCAGATGCTTGAAGAGATGCTTTTGGAGCGAGAGCTCTGTGGGTCGAGGATTAGGGGCAGAGGGGGTCCCCGGCTTCTGCTTCCCCGGCCCCGGCGGCAGCCCACCTCTCCTCTCACTGTTCCCAGCAAGGGTCGAAGAGAAGAGGAAGCTGAGATTCGCTTTCTCCCGCCACAACTGTGCCCTCATGAGACTGGGACCTTCCGAGGGCCAGCTTTCCTTCTGAGACAAAGTCAGGGTCACTGCCTCTTCTGTTCTCCACCTCCCCTGAGCCGTTTTCCGCAGGTGACATCGGGCCCGGGCCTCTGACGTCCAGAGGGTCTCTGCTTCTGTCGCATGGGCTGCTGGTTCTGGCCAGAGGGAGGTGGGGCTGAGGAGGGTGTGATGGGAGGGGAGGAAGGAAGGACTGGGGCATAATTTGGGGAACCCGGCACAAAATGAAAATTTGGGGCCCCTTGTTCAAATTTTTTTCAGGGGGGCAAAGGTGAAAAAAATGCCTTTAATGCTGTAGCAGGCTAATAACTTAAAGACTGTGCCCCCAAACTTTTTTTTTTTTTTGCCTTTTGTCATTTTAGGGCCGCACTGGCGGCATATGGAGGTTCCCAGGCTAGGGTTCTAATCGGAGGTGTAGCTGCCGGCCTACACCGCAGCCACAGCAACACGGGATCCGAGCCACGTCTGCAACCTACACCACAGCTCATGGCAACACAGGATCGTTAACCCACTGAGCAAGGCCAGGGATCGAACCTGCAACCTCATGGTTCCTAGTCAGACTTGTTAACGGCTGTGCCACGACGGGAACTCCCCCAAACTTTTTAATTACAGGATGGCCTCTACGGTATTAAACCAAGCCCAGGGTCCTTCTAAGCACACAGCCTTGGATAACTGCATGGGTCACATGTCCATAAAGCCAGCCCTGCAGGAGGGGCTGGTTCCACAGGTGGGGCCACTCCGTGAAGAGAGGGAAAGAGGCTGGCACACGGACCCAAGGGCCAGGGAGGGTCTGGGCTCCTGGACTGTTGAAAAGAGGGAAAGATGAGGGTGAGCATGTAGGTTGGTACCAAATCCAGAAGGATCCCGAACACTCAAACTGGAACTTGATCCTGGAGGTAAACACCAAGGTTTCTGAGCCCAAGGGAACCAGGAGGCTTCCCTGGGCCGGGCTGGAACAGGAGTGGGTCCACGGAAATCAATTCCTCCCTAGATGACTGACTGAAGAGGAAACTAAAGCCCAGAGAGGGACAGAGACCTGCCCGAGGTCACCCAGCCTGGGGTACAGAGTCAGGCCAAGCTCCAGCCGCCTGGACCTTGTCTCGGGTTCTGTGGGGAATAAACCGAGAACTGAGGTGTGGGGTGGGAGGGCAGAGAGTGCTGGGCCTCCTAGGTTTGGTCCACGTAAAGGGCAGGCCCTACCTTCCCCAGAACCCTCAGTCAGGACTATTCTCTCCCGGGTGTCCCCTTCCTCTGGCCCTGTCTCTTTGTCTCTTGCGTTCCCCCTTCCTTGTCCATCCTCATGTTTCTCCATTACCTTCCATGTTGGCCCCGCAAAGCCAGGCATGGGGGTGGGGGGGCAGCGGGCGGAGCAGTGGTCCCTGCCATGGGAGGGCAGCTGAAGCCCAGGAGCTTCCTCCAAGCCCTGGCCCAGGAGCTGTTGCTCCCCCGTCTCAACTCCCTGCACCCTGCCCCTCCCCCCATTTAATTTGGGGCTCTGCCCCTCCAGTGTTCCCTCCTGTGTTCCAGGACCCCCCCAACCTGAGACCCACCCAAGGCATTTGGAAACCTCCCTGAGGTTTCGGTACCCCGAGGGGCCCCCCTAGTCCGTTACTTCTCTGTGTTCTTTGGGAAAATGGAGAACTTCCAAAGCCACCATGCAAATATGTGCAAACAAAAAGGTTAGATTCACTTTTTTTTTTTTTGGTCTTTTTGGGGCCACACCCAGGGCATCAAGTTCCCAGGCTAGAGGTCGAATCAGAGCTGGCCTACACCACAGCCACAGCAATGCTGGATCCCAGCCACAGTCTGCGACCTACACCACAGCTCACAGCAACACTGGATCCCTAACCCTCTGAGCAAGGCCAGGGATCGAGGTCCTCAGGGATACTAGTGGAGCTGTCACCGCTGAGCTGGGACAAGAAGCTCAGGGATTCACCTATTGAAAAATCAGTCTCTTGGGTGGTTGCTTCCCTCCTTCCTGCTCTGCCAGATTCACCTAAATTTGTAAGTGCGCCATCAGTGACTGTGTGTCTGTGAGAAAGTCAGAAGCAGACACTCAGAGCCCAAGGACAGGGTGGAGACCTGGGCCTCTGAGCCCGGGTGAAGGGGCGGGGCCCTGGGCGGTGCTTCCCTCTGCACCGGGAGGCCGGCAGCCCAAGGGCACGTGGGGTGGTGGGAGATGGAACCTTGTTTCCTGGGCTTTCTCAGGGGTCATTGTCAAGGATGGGGGAGGGCAAGACTCTGAGGGGCAGTGAACTAGGAAGGGGGCTGGGGCAGAGAGGAGCAGGGTGAGGCTGCCAGGGTGAGCTGGGGGCAAAGGGCTGAAGCCCCCAGTGGAAACCTTCCCAGGCCTGGAAGCCCCGGTTGGTGCCACGCCCAGTGCAGCCCGCACTCAGTGCTGCTGCTGCCCTGGGAACTCATGCGGGAGGCACCCGGCCAGCAGCATCCTTGACCTCCGGGGCCTTGGTTTCCTCATTGGAAAACACAGGCGATGGTGTGAGGAGACCACTGTGCGATGCTGATTCTAAGCAGTCCAGGTCCGGTAAGATGATTTAAACCCATAGAAAGAAGGAAGGTGCTAGGTCCTTCTAGAAGTCTCTGCAAGAAGCTTAACACAGTGTCTTCAAGTGACGAGCCCTGTTTTAGGAGGGACTCGGAAATCCCTGGCCAGAGTTCTTGAGTCTCCATGTGGAGTCTCCTCGGGTCACATCCTTGGGACGCAGAAGACAAGGAGAGCCTTTGCTGGGAAGAGTCCCACACAGGCAAGGCGCTCCGGGATTAAGGCTACAAGTATCACTGTAGGTGAGAGAAAGTTGAAAGGAAGAAGGAAAAACGCAGTCGGTAACTGGTTTGAAGAGATGAACTGGGGGTTCGGACATCTGTGGGAAGAGCAACTGATGCTAAGTTCTTTAAAATTGTGTATAGCAGGAGTTCCCTTCGTGGCTCAGTGATAGGATCTGACTACGATCCATGAGGATCCATGAGGACACGGGTTCAATCCCTGGCTTCACTTAGTGGGTTAAGGATCCAGCATTGCCGTGAGCTGTGGTGTAGGTGGCAGATGTGGCTCGAATCTAGCATTGCTATGGCTGTGGCTGTGGCCAGCAGCTGTGCCTCCGATTCGACCCCTAGCCTGGGAACTTCCATATGCCACAGGTGCGGCCTTAAAACAAAAGATAAAAAAAAATTGTGTACGTCTTTTAGGTCAGGCAGGCCAGACTCTGCCACTTTCTAGCTGTATAACCTCATCCTGCCTCAGTTTCCCCATCTGTAGAATGGGGATGATAAGGTGTCCCCAGGCTTGCAGTGGGAATGCAGTTCTGCAGGATGCATCAGGAGCATAGTACCAGCTCGTGTGGGTGTTCAGCAGGCAGACTCGGGGCTCCCCCCTGAGCAGAAACAGAGCTTTTCTAGAGAGTTGTTACTTGAGAATTCAGTTTTTCTAGAAAAGGCTTGAGTGAGCCCTGTGTCATATGGTCTGTTGTTCCTGCAGTGGGGAGGCTGACCACCGGCTTGGGTGTGATAGAGCTGTCCCCGCCTCCTGCCTTGGGAAGACCACATGGGCTGCATGGTTGAACTTCAAAGGACCGTTCTAACAGATGCAGCCAGTTTCCTGCAGCTGTGCAACAGCCCACGCCCACCAGCCTGAATTACCCAGGGCTGTGAGGGAAGCTGGGGGAGCAAGGTCCAGGAGGGCCGAGGACTGGCTTAGTCTCAGTGGCTTCCTGGAGGCGGCCAGCCCCCAGATCCTTACTGCTAGAAGCAAGAAAATAACAGCTTCTTTGGGGAGCATGCTATTCTTTGGTGATTTCTTTAGCGAAGCCCGGGGTTTTGCAGCCCAGGGTGTTGGGACCGGTATGTGTATATTCAGAGGGGTCTCTGGGTGGAGGAAGGACTTGGGCAAGCAGATAAGAACACTGATAAGCTGGAGCACACATAGGAATGCAACCTACTGACCCTCCAAGCTCCAGGAACACGCAGCAGTTAGCTCCAGGCAAATCCTCCTCCTCCTCCTCCTCCTCCAGAAAGCCCACCAGGGGTGCTTCCAGCAGTGTGGCTTGTAGTTGCCAAGCAACAGGGAAACTTCTTGGGTCTGTGCTGTGGGTATGAGAGTCTGATGGGGTGGGCATGGATGGGAAGTAGTGAGCCAGGGTCAGGGCCAGGTTGGCTGCATGGGGAAGTGACGGCCAGAGCAAGGGGCTTAGAGAGGCCCGGGGTGAGGCTGGCCCACAGCAGGTGGGAGGTATTTTTAGGCAGGCTCAGGTGCAGACAGAGACATTACGCCATGGCCCGACAGGTGGTTAATATTTAATCCTTTCCTTAATCATTAACTCCCTGGCTGGCTGGAGAGGAACAGGCCTGTTGTCAAATCAGTAACCACAGGCTGGGAACAATGTCCACTGATCCTGTTGCCCCTCCCGCAGCTGGGTGGGGTCGTCCCTGGCCCGGGGCCCGGTTCGTCTCTTTCCCATGGTGACTTCAGGACGTGGAGCGGGGACGGAGAGGTGAGGAAGAAACCCCTCCAAGCTGGGGATTGCCCTCTAACCCCAGGGGCTCCCCTCTGACTGCTGGGGAGGGGCTGTGGGCACCACGTCCATTCAGGCGTGAGGATTCCAGGCCCTGCTTCCAGGCTGAGTGACCTTGGGCGAGTCACAACGTGGCCTCCCAGAGCCTCAGTTTCCTCATTTGTGCAATGAGGATAAGAACGCTTATCTTAAAGGATGGTCATGCGATTTGGATGAGATATGGATGTACAAGGAAGTACTTTGTAAGCCGAAGATTGAGACAGCAAATAGGTTGAGAGAAAGGACAGACAGAAAGATACAGAGTACAGGAGTTCAAAACTGAAAGAGGAAAGCTGGCCTGCTCTGGTTTCTGGTCACGTAAATGCAGTTCCTTTCAATGCCGTTGGCTTTAATTCAGGTTATGAGTGTGTGTATTATGCAAGACTGTGTCCCCAGACCTAAGCTGGGCTTTGGGGGTAATTTCAGAGGAGTTGGCCTCTGCCCTCAAGGGACTGGGGTGACCAAGCTCCAGGCCCGAAGCAGAACAAGATGCACAGTGTTTGCGATGTAGGTCAGCAGGTCAGGGCTGCAGGGTGAGCGGGGCGGGTCAGGGGGAGGACAGCGTGAGCTGGAGGCTCAGAGCAGGCTTCAGGGGTGAGGCGGGGTGGGGGAGCACCCCGAGGGCTGGGGAGGAGTTGGGCGTGCAGGGGAGGGAGGACTCCTGAGCACGTGGTTGCACCTACCGGGAGCATTCAGCCACCTAAGCAGACTGAGCGAGGGTGTACATGAGTCACATGCGCGCACACACAGTCACACTCACAAATGGATGCATCCAGTCACCCATCTGTGACTATGTGCCTACAGGCGTGGACACACACATGTACACACACGCGTGTACACACACATTCCTTTGGGCACGCACGCATGCGCCCCCCCCACGCCCCCAGCCCCAGCCCCTAGAGCACTCTGGGTAATTCAGCGCATCTGAGCCCCCGGGGACACCCGCCAGAGGACTGAAGCCTTACATGGTTCATCCAAAAGCCATGGAATAAGTCTGTCCCAAAGCAGAGTTACTTTTCCTCTGTTTCCCTCCTCCAGCTGAACGTGTAAGGCGGAACTTCATCATTTACCTAAAGACCAAATATGCGAAATGACCAGTCTTCTTAAGAGTGCATCATGGTATTTTTACATTAACAATACACACTAAACTGTGGGGATTACATGTTTAGCAGGAAACTTAACATGTGTATGCTTGAAACACTTCGTCATGTGCGAGTTAGAGCAAATATTTCTGTACATTGTCACAAGTTCTGTTATCTTTCTATACAATGCCACTTCAAACTGGGAATCAATTTCAAACAAAAAAAATTTTTTTAAAAAGAGCTGCGGCTAGAGCCTCATGTGAGTGAGAGGCAGCTGCAGCCGGAGAGCTTAGAGTCCACGCAGGGACCCAGACACGTCCCCCAGCTGGGACAGGAGACAGGCAGGGAAGGGGATGAAGGGACCAGGCAGAGGCCGGTCTGGGGGCGGCAGACACAGCCTAGAGGAGGTGGGTGTGGAGTGGCCTTCAGGAGAGAGGGACTGGAGGGGCAGAGAGAGGTCCTGGGGGGACCGCTGGAGACCCCAGGAGCCAAGGTCTCAGCCCCCCTCTGGCTGCCCCAACCACATCCCATGCTCAGGCTGGGATCAAGTCCCCACAGCCAAAAAGAAGCCAGGCAGAGACTGCTCAGAAATTGGCCTGAGGGGTACTAAGATAGAACCTTTCCCTCCCTCTAAGGCCTCTGGGGTAAAAGTTTTGAAGTCTTGAGCTCTTGAAGTAAATACTAAGATGCCTATGAGAAGCCAGCCCTGCTCCATGTTCCCTGCCCCCGAGGAGCTTCTGCAGTGCAGTGCTGCCTGCACCCAGCGTGGGAGGGGGCCTCACTGGAGGTACAAACACCGCAGGCCATCGGTGGTTTAGAACTCAGGCTCCAAGCAGCCACAGCCTAAATCCCGCCTCTGTCCATTTCCAGCTGTGTGACCTTGGGCCTGTTACCTGTCCACTCTGTGCCTCCGTTTCTTGTCTATCACATGGGGACGGTAATAGTAAAGCAGTTGATGTTTGTGGTTGTTGTGAGGGTTCAGTGAGACACAGGGCCCACCCCGGTGCCTGGCACCGAGTAAGTGCTAAAGCGGTTTCAAGAAGGAGAAGAAGTTTCTGACTTGCATGTTCTGGGAACTTTCCTAGAGGAGGAGATGGTATAAACAGGCTCTTGAGGGACCAGCAGGGTTTCCACAGATCCAGATGCTGGAAAGGTGTCCTTTCTCTGTGGAGGGGCCAGGATGAGCAGAAGCGAGAAAGGACATGGCGTGTTTGGGGACTATAAGGATTTTCATGTGGCCACACCCACTGCCTGCAGGACAGACGTGGGGGTGATGGCTGGGGTCGGGATTAGTCCGGGAAGGTTTGCGACATCTGGCTATCCTGGAGCAACGGGGACACGGGGAGGCTTGTGAGTGAACCCTGGTAACACTAAGGCTGACTCTTGGCAGCAAAGATCAGGCTTCAGGTGGGGAGAAACCCAGGCAGAAGGCCTTCGGGGACAGGAGCCCTGCAGGAGGTGGGTCACGAGGCTCTGGGCTTAGGTGGCTTGGGAGGCTGGCCTGAGATGGTTGGGGGGTGGCGAGCAGGGCAGACGGGGATCTTTCATCTGTGGGTCTTTCACTCCAGTTATACTCAAAATCTATCCTCTGAGAAGCTCCACCCCAGGAGACTTTGGGCGTGCTCTCCTGACCTTCCAGCGCTTTCCTGGCCTCTATGGGTCTGGCCCGGCAGCCCTGGGCAGTCACATCATCTGTCCTGCTTCCATTTCCACCTCTGTCAAGTGGGCATAGGAATTCCCGTCCCCCGCCCTGGGAAGTGGAAGCGCCAAGGGGATGCCCTGTTGCTTTATTGGCCAAGGCCAAGGGTCAGACAGGGAGGTTCGGGGCAGCCAAGGACCCAGGCCCCAGCTTCACGTCTGTCTTGCCGGGATGGTCCCTCAGCTTATCTGAGTCAGGACAGGGCTGGGGTGGACGAGGCGGGAGATACTGATAGTGGGAGAGGGTGATAAAGGGCGCAGGCCCAGAAACCGACTTAGAGAGGGTGGGACGGCAAGGGTGTCACTTCCCTGACGCCCTCGCCCCGCCCCCCTGCACCCTCCAGGCCAGCTGGGTACAGCCCGAGCCTTCTGCACACCCCCACCCCCTCTGTACACCCCTTACCCCAGCCCTACCACCACCGCGGGCAGGAGGAAAGAGAGGAGACCCCAGGGACTGGCCTTTGAAGGTTGTTGGTGGCCTCTGCACGCTGTCTCGGGGGACAGATGGGGGCAGAGGCTGGACTAGGAGGGAAAGAGAGGGTGACCACTTGTCCTTCCCAGTTTTTACGCTGAAAGCTGGTCCTAGGCCACCCCTCAGGCTTAAGTAAATCAAGATGGTTTGCCTGAGACCATCCAGATTTTAAAACCAAAAGTCCCTTATTCTGGAAACCCTCTCGGTTCCAGGGAAACTGAGACGGTCACTCAGGGAGTAAAAGTGTAAGTCTGGGGGCAGAGTGACCAGGAGGGTGGAGTAGACGGCTCTTTTCCAAGCTTACAGAGCTCTGATAGGGGTTTTTTGTAATTTATTTTTTTATCGCGGTAATATTGGTTTATAACATTATATTTCTATTTCTGTATAAACTACAATGTGCTCACTACCAACAATTTAGTTTCCACCTATCACCATAGAGTTGATCCCATTACTTCATTTCACCCTCCCCCCTCTCCCACTCCTTCCCCTTTGGTAACCACTACTCTGTTCTCTGCATCCACATTTTTTGTTTTTTGGTTTTTTTTTTTGGCCATATCTGCGGCATATGGAAGTTCCTGGGTCATGGCTCATACTCTTGCTGCCACAGAGATTTGAGCTGTTGGAGTCAGACCCTTAACCCACCAGGCCACAGTGGGAACTCCTCTGTATCCACATGTTGATTTTTGTTTGGTTTTTCATTTATTTTGTTTTTTTTTTATTTTTATATTCCACATATGAGTGAAATCGTGGTATTTGTCTTTCTCTGAGCGACTTATTTCACTTAGCATAATACTCTTGATGTCCATCGGATTGTCACAAATGGCAAGATTTTATCTTTTTGAGGGCTGACCAGTATTCCACTGCTTACATACGCACGACCTCTTCTTTATCCATTCGTCTGTTGATGGACACTTAGGTTGTTTCCATATCCTGACTATTGTAAAGCATGTTGCAGCGGACATAGTGTTGCATATATCTTTTTGAATTAACGTTTTTGTATTCTTTGGCTGGATAACCAGAAGTGGGATTGCTGGATCATGTGATAGTTCTATTCTTAATTTTTTGAGGAACCTCCATGCTGTTTTCCCATAGTAGCTGTACGTACCAGCTTGCATTCCCACCAACAGTCTGTGAGCGTATTTACATTCTCCATATTCTCACCAACACTTGGTATTTCTTTCCATAGCCCCGATTCATTTTTTATCACTTTTTAGGGCTGCACCCGCGGCATGTGGAAGTTCCCAGGCTAGGGGCTGAATCGGAGCTGCAGCTGCCGGCCTATGCCATAGCCACGGCAACACCAGATCCAAGCTGTGTCTGCGAACTACACCACAGCTCTCAGCAACGCCAGATCCCCGACCCACTGAGTGAGGCCAGGGATCGAACCCACGTCCTCATGGATACTAGCCGGATTCATTTCCCCTGTGCCACAATGGGAACCCCCATAGCCCTAATTCCTAACTATGGGTATTGGTCCTTGGTCCATGCCTGTCGTGAGGGAACTGCTCAGGTTTTATCTCCAGTGGACAAATTTGGAAGTCTGGAGTTGCTTCACTAGAGGGTTTCTTTGCCAGGCTGAGGCTGGGAGGGGTGGAGAGTTCATGGGAGAATCTTCCATGTTGGCTGTTCTGTCTTCCAGGAGCCTTCGGAGATAGAGATGGGGCTTAGCATGGGTTTTGTGCCTCACAGCCTGCCGCTCTGGTTAGTGAGATGCTACAGTTTCACTGATGTAACCAGCAGCCAGATCTCTGCCCAAAGTCAGGATGCTTGCCTGGCTTTTGGGGTCCGGTTTCAATGCTCTGCTCAGAATCTCTGCTCATTCCCCCCCGTTAGGCCCTGCTTGCTTGGCCCTGCCCTGCGCAGGCTTCTGAGGACCAGGGCAGGTTCTGGGAACAGGACAGGAATGCTGTCAGGTACGTGGGAGGATAGTCAGCGGTTCCTCCCAAGAGACGACTCAGAACAGGACCAAGATCCCAGAATGGAGGCTTTTTGCTGCCTGCAGTTCAGGCCTTGGCCTCCTTCCCTCCCAGCCTCGGGGCTTGTTTTAGCCCACACTCGCCCTGGAAAAAAGGATGGGCTGTCCTAACTCGGGACTTGGAAATCCCAGAGACCCTTGGCCCCAGCACCTCCATCCTCAGAGCGGCACTGGCTGGTCAGTGTGAGGACAAAGCCTGGTGGGGTTGATGGGAGCAGGGCCCGGGGGAGGAAATGGCATCAGGAAGAAAAAGGCTTTGGACTGTCTGTTGGGAAATGGCCTAAAGGGGTGGGGAAGGAAAATGTCTCCTGAATTATACCCTCAGACGGCTCCCTGTGGGCTGGCTGCTGCTGCTGCTTCTGCTTCTGCTGCTGCTGCTTCTTCTTCTTCTTCTTCTTCTTCTTCTTCTTCTTCTTCTTCTTCTTCTTCTTCTTCTTCTTCTTCTTCTCCTTCTCCTTCTCCTTCTCCTTCTCCTTCTTCTCCTTTTCCTCCTCCTCCTCCTTCTTCTCCTTCTCCTTCTTCTTCTTCTTCTCCTCCTTCCCCTTCTCCTTCATTTATTTCTTTATTTTTTGGCCTTTTAGGATTGCACTCGCAGCATATGGAGGTTCCTAGGCTAGGGGTCCAATTGGAGTTGCAGCTGCCAGGCTACACCACAGCCACAGCAATGCAGGATCCAAGCCGCGTATGCGACCCACACCACAGCTCACGGCAACGCCGGATCCTTAGCCCACTGAGCGAGGCCAGGGATCGAACCTGCAACCTCATGGTTCCTAGTTGGATTCATTTCTGCTGCACCATGACGGGAACTCCAACCAAAGAAGATTCTCAGACACTGCATGGGCTCTGGGGACTTGTCAGAGCCAGATACCCACAGAACGATGATTTTGAGACTTGATGGAAAATCTCCCCACTTCCCTTTCTAAGGAACCCCCCCTCTTTGGTTGGATGGGTCGGGTCTTTTAGTGAAACCAGCTGTGGTGTAGCTCTTCCCGTCACGCTCGGCAAATGGGCCAGACGGAGTGACTCGTTCTAACGGTAGGTTCCGTTATTTCCAGAAGGTCATGTTCTTGGCCCCTCCGCTCCCTGAGCCCCACCAGAGGCTGGGGTCTGCTTATAGCTCACCTCACTTTACCTGTGTCATGCCCTATTGCTTCTGCCTGTTCACTTGTTCTGCACCTTCATGAGTCATGGTCCCTTGTCGGGTCACCTCTGAGTCCCCAGCGCCTCTCAGGTAGCGTCTGGAGGGTTAATGTGGGGGACCCCCAATGGTGACCATGAAGGTCCAGACAGGCCAGGGCCTTGGGGAGAGGGGCTGGTAAGGGAGCTCAAGGGGGGGCCAGAGACCAGGCTAGGTGTCCCGGGGCGGCCAGAGCGGGCCAGTCCTGGGGCCCTTTGTGTCTCAAACTCAGCTTTCCCCGCCTCCCACACCGACTCAGCCACGAGACCAAACTGTGTGAACAAATGGTGCTGATGGTCCAGGGGCCGGGACGGAATCCCCCCAGACTGGCTGGCCAAAGGGTCCAGGTCCCTGACTTCCCCGGCTGGCAGGGAGCCAGAGGGGAGGGGGCGGAGGGGCGGAGGGAGAGGCTGGGGGCAGGGCTACCGCTTGGGGGCGTGGCCGAGGGGAGAGGTGCTGAGGGCAGGGGAGCCGGGCCTGGTTGGCCTTTGAAGGGCAGGCCTTCCTGGCATGGACACTTTAATCGCCCCCAATTAAACCATTGCCGGAAGCTTTTAACAGCCCCATACGGCCTTTCAAGGACTGTCCTTTTGTTAGACGGCCAAGCTGTTATGCAAAAAGAGCGGGCTGGAGGCCTCTGACCACTCACCCCAGGCCCCCAAGGCCAGCCAGTCCCAAACTCCGGGGCCAGCCTCTAAAGAGTCTGCTTGTTTGCAAATCAAAGCCTGGGGAACCAGCTTTGATCTGGGGAAACCCAGCGCTTCCCCGCCTTTCCAGCCTCAGTCCCCTCTCTGGGGGGGGGGGGGGATGGGTTAGGGGGAGCCTTTGACTAGGCCTTTGCCCCCACAATTTCCAGGTCTGGGGCCAACCAGGCTGATCCCTGGGGTCCTGGGAGCCTGCCCCTTACTTCAAGAAGCAGGTCTGCTGGGACAGTAAGAACTTTCTTAGCTCTCACCGCCCCCCGCCGCCCCCCACCCACCCAGGCAAGGAAGCCCTGGCCTCACCTCCTGTAGCTGCTCTGTGGTCTTCTAGACCTTGTGCCTGAGTGGAGGCCTCAGAGGGGTGTCGTCTGGGACTCTGTGAGAAGTGCAGACTCTCAGGCCCCACCCCAGAACCAGGAGATGAAGCTTGAGAACTGCTCTAGCACTTCTAATATTTCTTCTCCTCTCTGCATCTCCTCTCCCACTTCCCCTCAACGATAAAAAAGGCAAGATTAGCGCAGAAGTGACATTAACCATAATAAATTATGGACGATATAACTCTCTGCTTTCTAAACTCTCTATAGCATATCATTTCTAAAAAGTGAAGAGCAAAGCCCTTTCTGTACAATAGCAGCTTCTGGAGGACCTCAAATGGTAGGCTTCCATTTGGTCCTTTGGTTTAACATCAAAACCGTCCCCCCCTGATTTCCACATCTGCTCCCTCATTTCATCCTCAGAAGTGCCGGAGGGTGACAAGCATCCCCATTATACAGAAGAGGAAACTGAAGAGGACACTGGAAAGCTTTGCAGACCAGCCTGAGGTAGCGGCAGAATTAGAGGGGGAAATTCAGGAAACCCCACTCAGGGTCTCCCTCGCTCATCTCAGGTCCAGCAGGGCGGTTGGACAGCTGTGAGGTTCACGCACTGCGCAAACGCACCCAACCCTGGGGATGGGAGTGGGGGCTGAGGAAGCGTTCCCATTCCACTCCCCAAGGGCGTCCTGGTGTGGGCAGGGCCCTGTGTGCTAGAGGAAGGGGAGCCTGTTTCTATCACCCAAAAGCCACACAGGCAAGCAAGAGCCTGGAGCTGTCAGAATTCCCCATTTTTCCTCCTCCCCCTCCTCCTCCCCCCCCAACCCCACCGCAAAAGCCACAGGTCTTCAAGCACCTACTACATGCCAGCCTCCATTCGGGCTTAGCGATTTCTTTCAAGATCCGATTTACTAGTCCGGACAGCTCTCCGTCTCATTCTTCCAGATAAAACCCAATTCTTCTGCTTCTTTTCTTGAAGCTGGTTCCTTGAAAACCAAACAAGAGACAGCGCACACTCCAGATGAGTCAGGGTTGTCGGAACAAAGGTCTCCCACTGCCCACCCTGGGTGAGCAGCCTGGCTCAGCCTGGGGGACGCCAGGAGGGGTTGGCTTAGAATTTTTTCGACATTCTCAGGGGTTGAAACTTCAGTCCCATCTGGGGCAAATCTTTAGTACCTGGAGATCCAAAGGGGGCTAAAACCCATTTTTTGCTTTTCCTCCGAGATCCTACAGCGGGCTCGGCACCCAGAGAAAGACAGCAACCTGTAGAGGCAGGCAGGCTGTTCAGAACTCCGTGGAGCTGTGGCCCATCAACGGTGCCTTTAAGGGCAGGGGTCGGCAAACTTCTTCTGTGAAGGGCCAGACTGGTCTCTGTCACAGCTACTCAGCTCTGCCATTGTAGTTGGAAAAAAGCCATCGAAGATGTCTAAATGAGTGGGTGTTGGTGTGCTCCAAGAAAAATTTATTAAGGGAGTTCCCTGGTGGTCTAGTGGTTAGGACTCAGTGCTTTTACCGCTGTAGCCGGGGTTCAATCCCTGGTCTGGGAACTGAGATCCCACATCAAGCCGCTGCATGCCGTGGTGAAAACAACCACCACCACCACCATGTCCAATGAAACTTTATTAATGGACACTGAAATGTTAATTTCACGTGATTTTTCACATGTGCCGAAGTCTTATGTTTCTTTTGATTTCTCTTCCCCAACTCCCCAGATCATGTAAAAACCATTTTTAGCTCTCAAGCTGTAGAAAAACAGATAGTGGGCAGAATTTGGCCTTCAGGGCCATAGTATGCTGGCTCCCGGTTTAAAGCAAAGGTTTTGAGGTCGGTTGTCAGCCTTGGATTTAAGTCTTGGTTATTTCACTAACTGAAGGTGTAATCTGGGGGAAGTCACTGAACCTCGCTGAGCCTGTGTCTTCCCTTTAAATGGGGATGGCAGGAGTTCCCGTTGTGGCGCAGCGGAATGGAATCCGACTAGGAACCATGAGGTTGCGGGTTTGAACCCTGGCCTTGCTCAGTGGGTTGGGGATCTGGCATTGCTCGTGAGCTGTGGTGTAGGTTGCAGACGTGGCTAGGAGCCCACGTTTCTGTGGTTGTGGTGTAGGCCAGTGGCTACAATTTTGATTTGACCCTTAGCCTGGGAGCCTCCATATGCTACAGGTGCGGCCCTAAGAATTAAATAAATAAATGGGGACGGCATTGTCTGTCTTTCAGGGAGTAGGCGTGTGGGAGCACTTACCAGCCTCAGTGACTGACAGGAAGCAGGCGCTCCCTAAATGTGAGCCTTGAGCTTTGCAGCGGGCTGGTTGGAGGTCACCGGGAGGGGGCTATGAGGCTGGCGAGGTCAGGAGACCCTTCCGGGAGGGAGGAAGTCTAGGGTAAGCTGGGCCGTGAGTGACTTGAGAGGTGTGGTGACAGAGGAGGGGAAAGGTTGAGAGGTCAGGCCAAAGAAATTTGCCTTAATGTCATTGAAAAGTCTACAGGCAAATGCTGGAGGGTGGGGAGAAAAGGCAATCCTACACTGTTGGTGGGAATGTAACTTGGTGTGGCCACTAGGAGAACAGTACCGAGGATTCCTTAAAAAACTAAAAATAGGAGTTCCCGTCGTGGCTCAGTGGAAACGCATCCGACTGAGATCCGTGAGGATGCAGGTTCGATCCCTGGCCTCGCTCAGTCGGTTAAGGATCTGGCATTGCCGTGAGCTGTGGTGTAGGTCACAGATGCAGCTCAGACCTGGTGTTGCTGTGCTGTAGCTCTGATTCGACCCCTAGCCTGGGAACCTCCATATGCCTCGGGTGCGGCCCTAAAAAGAAAATAAAGAAAAACTATAACTTTGGCATAGGATTTAGCAATCCAACTCCTAGGCATATATCTAGAAAATGCTAATTCAGAAGGAGGCATGCACCTTAATTTCATAACAGCGCTATTTACAATAGCTGAGACATGGCAGCGACCTCAATGGCCATCAACAGGGGAATGATACAGAAGATGTGATATAGATAGATATATATACTTATATATATCACATATTTGCAGTAACATTAGTGGACCTAGAAATTATCATACTAAGTGGAGTAGGTCAGAAAGAGAAAGACAAATACTATTGATATCACTTATATGCAGGATTTAAAATATGATACAAATGAACCTATTTACCAAACAGAAACAGATTTGCAGACATAGGAAACAAATTTATGGTTACCAAAGCGGAAAAGGGGTGAGGGAGGGAGAAATTAGAAGTTTGAGATTAGATGTAAAATAGATACACAATAGAGTCCTACTGGGTAGCACACGGAACTATATTCAATATCCTGTAATAAACCGTAGTGGAAAATGATATGAAAAAGAATATATGTATTTAAAAAAAGGAATTGTGGAGTTCCTGTCATGCCTCAGCAGAAACAACCCAACTAGTATCCATGAGGATGTGGGTTCGATCCCTGGCCTCCCTCAGTGGGTTAAGGATCCAGTGTTGCCATGAGCTGTGGTGTAGGTCACAGATGCGACTCGGATCTGGCCGTTGCTGTGGCTGTAGCTCCGACTAGACCCCTAGCTTGGGACGTTCCCTCTGCCTCTGCAGGTGCGTCTCCAAAAAGGAGAAATAAATAAATAAATAAAGGAACTGGCCTCAATCCTTGGGTCTGGGAAGGCCAGTGAAGGGGTCTGAAAAGGGATTCCTTCAGAGTGGGGCCAAGGGGAGGCCCATCTGCGTGGAGCTGCCCTGGGGGCACCGAGGGGAAGGAGGAAGTAGTATGAGGGGGAATGAGGTAGGCAGTCGATGAGGTTACCTGCGAGCCCAGGTGATTGGGAGCGGGCGGTGTTGGGGAGATTATCAGGGGAGTTTAGTGTCCGGATCAATAGATGGTAGCACAGCCAGGTGTTGTTTGTTTTTAATCACCTGCAGGTACTAATTAGCCCCCTTGCCTGACTGCAAGCGCATTTCCAGGTTAGTCATTTGTGGGATCCACCTATTGTTTTTGCCGACCCAGCAGCCCTCCTCCCCTGCCCCCCCGCTGACCCCCGGGCCACCCCCTCCTCGTCCCCCCATTGTGCCCTGTTTTTGTAGTGGCCAGTCCCTTTGCTCCCTGCCACTGAGTGGGGCAGGGGGGAGGGTCCCAGATAAAGTGGAGCCACGGAGAGTCTTTCTCTGGGACCTTGTCAAGATGGGACCGGTGAGAATATGACATTCTCTCCCTGTCTGGTGGAGACAAGACTTGAAACGCAGACCTGGCCAAGCAGCAGCTGCGTGCCCCATCGCAGCGCAGACGTCAGAGAGTCAGGGAGAGAAGCCGATCCCACCAGGAAGCAGAGCCGAGGGGCCAGTCCCACCGAGGACCTCGGTCCCGCCCTTCGGTGCTGTGCCTTAGTGATTCAGTTCTTCCCCGGATTGTAGGAGATATCCTGAGCCCTTTGAAAGAACTCTTTCTAAAACTAGGTTGAGTTTCTGTCACTTGCAAATGAAGAGAATTACCAACCAAATGCACCCTTCTACCCATTTGTTGTGCATGGGCTGTGTGCTAGGCGTCTGTAAATTGCCTGACATTGGTTACTTAATGTAATCCTCAGTTACGCTGTGAGCTGTGGGTACTATTATCCTCCCCTTTAGAGATGGTAAAACCGGGGCTCCATTTCACCTGACACTTAAATGAGGTGCCCCTTGGGCCTTAGGCCTGGTCCTCTTAGAGTAGCCCAGGTTACTCTCTCCCTGGCAGTCTATTCCTGTAATAATTCCCTTTCTATAGTTTCCAGTTCTCAATCTAGACCTCTCCTTTGTGTATTTTATTTACATATTTATTTATGGCCACCCCTATGGCATGTGGAAGTTCCCGGGCCAGGGATCAAACCCAAGCCACAGCAGTGACAATGTCAGGTCCTTAACCTGCTGAGCCACCAGGGAACTCCCTACCTCTCATTTAAACTAAAGTCTGGTATCTCCATCCGCCTACTTTATTTATTTATTTATTTATTTTTGTCTGTGCCCCCAGCATATGGAAGTTCCCAGGCCAGGGGTCGAACCCAGGCCACAGCAGCAACCCAAGTGGCTGCAGTGACAACACTGGATCCTTAACCCACTGAGCCACAAGAGAACTCCTCCAGCTGCCTACTTGATAAAGATATTTCAAACATCAATCTCTAAACTCCTACTACCCCCCCCCATCAAATCTGCCCCTCCCCTGGGGCTTCATCTCTCAGTAACTAGCTGTGCCCTCCACCTAGTTTCCCAGGTCAGAACCTGAGAGTTTTATTTGATAGCTTCTCCTTTGACCTCCACACCTACCTTATTACTAGTTCCCATTGTACCCACTCCCTAAGCAGGTCTTGGCTCTGCCTACTTCTCCCCAGCTCTGTTTTCCCTCATCCAACCACAGTCTCCTCTCCCTTGAAAGATAGTCTGATCCTTGGTCTCCCTGAATCCATTCCAAGTCATTATCCATTCAGGTGCTGTAGGCATCTTTCAAAGCGCTCTAACCATAGTCTCCATTCCTTAAAACTATCCAGTGGTTCTAGTCCAAGGTCTATGTGGTCCCACCAGATCCAGCTTCTTCTTCACCCTCACCTTGAGTCTCTCTTTTGCTCACCATAGGCTCCCTTCAGTATGAGTACCAAACTCTTCTGACCTCAGGGCCTTTGCACGTGTTATTTCTGTAATTCATTCTTAGATATCCTTCAGGTCCTGGCTTAAACCTCAGATATACCTTCTCTTGGAGTTCCCGTTGTGGCTCAGCATTATGAACCCGACTAGTCTTCATGAAAATGCTAGTTCAATCCCTGGACTCACTCAGTGGGTTAAGTATCTGACGTTGCCATGAGCTGTGGTGTAGGTCACAGACAGGGCTCAGGTCCCACATTGCTGTGGCTGTGGCGGAACTTCCATATGCTACAGGTGCGGCCCTAAAAAGCAAAAAAAAGAAAAAGAAAAAAGAAAAAAACCCCTTCTCCTGTGCTTTCTAGGAAATATCCCACAGCACCCGTCACTCTCTGTAGTGCTCAATAATTATGTGTTTGGATATAAATTTAATGTTTGCTAGACTTTGATTCTCTGATCTGTGTTCTTCATTGCACCCGAGGCACCCCATACAGTGTCAGGCATAGAGCAGGTGCTCAGACATATTTGCTGAATGGATGACCAAGTGACAGAGGCTTGTGACCCAAGACTCCCTGCTAGTGATGGAGGCGCCGGACGTCAACCCCAATCTCGTGGGCTCTGAAATGCACCCCGTTAATTTCTGTGCAATCTTGACACCACTGGGGGAACCAGGAGGGAAGAGACTTAGAAGCCAACCCCAGGCCCTTGGACTCATCAGAAAGGATGCAGGGAGCAGTGGAGCAGGGTAGCAATCTACCGCCACATGGAGTCAGGCTGGAGGGGAGGCGATTCCCTGGTCTCTGGTGAGGACAGGGGGTGGGCGTGGGTTGGAGGGCACCCACTGACAGAGCTCCGGTCCTGTCCCCGGTGGCCCCACCCCAGGAGCTTTGCCTGTGTTGCATCATTAATCCGCCGCCAGCCCTGCAAGGCAGGGTTATTATCTCTTGTTACAGACAAGGACATGGAGCTTTGCAGAGAGAATAAGGAACTCGCCCAGAGTCTCTCAGCCAGTAAGTGTTAGAACCAAGATTTGGATCTGAAACTTGAGCTTTTTTGGGGAAAACCCATCCAGAATAAGAAAATGGCAGGACATGTCCCCCTGTTGGGACTTCAGGGAGAGCTTGCCGCCCTCCCTTCGTCACTTCACCCCTGGGGGCTGTCTATTCCTGGGAATGTCTTTTTGAAATTCCAAAAGCTCTTGCAGGAAACCAACAAAGCCTCTCCGTGCAGCCCTTCAGGTGGCCAGACCCCCCCAGGCTGGCGCCTGCCTCCCCCGGAGGATTTCCCCTGCACAGCTTCCATTTGAAAAGGAGCTTGGGGCCTCGGTGCCTACCTGCTGGGGGCCGTCAATGCCCTCAGCTCAGGGATGCAAAGTGGAGCAGCTGATGGGGGCTGGGGGGGGGGGGCTGGGAAATCCCCTCAGAACCAGGCCTTGGGTTGTTTGTTTGTTTCTGCCTTTTTAGGGTCACACTGAGGCATATGGAGGTTCCCAGGCTAGCCTATGCCACAGCCACAGCAACGCGGGATCCGAGCCGCATCTGCGATCTGCGCCACAGGTCACGGCAATGCTGGATCCTTAACCCACTGAGCAAGGCCAGGAATCGAACCTGAGTCCTCGTGGATGCTAGTCAGATTCATTTCTGCTGAGCCACGACGGGAATTCCAGGTGCAGGGTTTATTAATTTTTGTTTCCCTTTTTTGGGCCACCCTGCGGCCTGTGGAGTTCCCAGGCCAGGGATCACATCCGAGCCATGCTGTGACCTGAGCTGCAGCTGAGGCAACACCAGATCCTTAACCCACTTGTGCCGTGCTGGGGATCGAACCTGCATCCCAGCGCTCCCAAGATGCCGCCGAATGGGAACTCTGGGTTTATTATTTTTAATGTTATTATAGACCTTCCCCCACCCCAATTTAATACCACTTACATAGAGCTCTTTTTAAAAACTAGCCCTTTATAAACATGAACTCATCAGTGCCCGGAATGACTCTGAGGAAGGTGCTATTATCCTGACATGCTGTGGATGGGGAGTTTGAAGCAGAGAGGCTCTGGGACTTGCCCAAGGTCAGCCGCAGCAAGCGGCGGGGGCTGGGATTGAACCCAGGCACCAGTCTCCGGATGCTCAGCTCTGCAATCCCTCCTCTCTGCAGGGGAACCAGTCAGGAGAGACGGATCGCTCTGGTCTCCGGAGATAATGGGTCCCTTCCTTTTTCTTCATCGCCCAGAGTCTGTTTACTTCGAGTGAGCAAGTGGCTGCCCCAAACAAAGGGAATGCAGGCAGAGATAACCCAATCGTTCAGGGCCTGGTGGGCCGTGGGGAGGGCTGGGATTGAACCCAGCCTGCTTTGGGGGCCGGACTTAGAGAAACTGCCAGAGCCTGGCCGCCTGCTGTTTGTTGCAAAACAATGAGTCAGCCCGGCAGGGAGGGGAGTGGGAGGGCTGGGGAGTTGGGGTGGGGGGGGCTCCAGCCCAGCCGGGGGGTGGGGTGGGTTCTGCGCACCCCAACTCTCCCAGCTCTTAGAAGGTGCACCAATTTCCTTTTTCGTTGTTTGGCGGAGTTAGGAAAAATACTGAAAAATAGAAAGTACCTTAGACAGGAAAACATGCTGAAAGCTGAAAGCTGCCTGCTCAGGCCAGCACCCCAGTGGGGGTGGTCAGCCAGCCAGGCGTCCATCCCCGGCCTCCTTCCTGGGCCCTGGCCCCTGGTGGCACCTTAAGCTCTGGTCAGGAGAGAGGAGAACCTGGAAGTCCGAGGATGAATGGTGACCGGTTCAAGGACACAGCTGTGCTGACGGCCAGGAGCGTGGGACAGTTCCTGTGGGAAGGTCTTGGGGACCAGGTTCCTGGATGGAGACTGGATACATAAACCTCCTTTTTTTCAACCGGCCTTGCCAAGGGACCACGTGCTCCCATCCTCCCCCCACTAGGGGCACATCAGATTGGGGGCAATTTTCTACACTGGCCCCTCACTCAATGAGCCAACGTGGTTTCCCCAGGAAGGACCCTGCTTGGCCAGAAGCTTCTCCATTTCTCCCCTGGCCCTGCCCCCTCCACCTCCGAGCCCCTCCCTCCCACTTATTCTAGAAAGATCCATGCTTTCTGTCCCTTGTTAGAAAGGGACGGAGGGAATTTGCTCAAGGTCACAGAACAAATTCAGGAATTCGTTCATCAAAACTTGGAGCTGCTGCTGAGCCAGACTTGGCAGAAGAGTGAGATGAGGCATAGCCTCTTGGGAACCAGTTGCCTAAACCAAGGGCTACTCTGTAATAGTGCGTCGATCAAGACTTATCGGCCATGCATGCAGCAGGGACATGGAGGGGCCTGACCCAGCCTGCAAACCAGAGAAGTCTTCTGGAAGGAGGCAGATAGAGAAAGGTCTTAAGACTAAGGACAACAACAACAAAAAAGGAGTTTCCACTGTGGCGCAACGGGATCGGCAGCATCTCTGGAGTTCTGGGACACAGGTTCAATCCCCAGCCCAGCTCAGTGTGTTAAAGGGTCTGGCGTTGCCATAGCTGTGGCATGGATCGCAAATGCAGCTCAGATCTGATTCCTGGCCAGGGAATTCCATACGCCAAGGGATGGCCAAAAAAGGAAAAAAAATAAGACTGAGTAGGGGTGTGCCAGGGTGGGGATGGCAGAGGAGGGCGTTCTGGGCCAGGGAGAAGTCAAATCCACCCGCTCCACGCCGACTTTCTAAGTTCTACCCCCTGGTCTACGAGCATTACTGAGCTCCTACAGTGGCACAACACTGACCTGACCCTGGGAGAGGGAACAGGGCGATGAACTCATGGGGCCTGCCCTCAAGAGGCTTCCTGGGCCAGTCCTCCTTGTTGCGGAGGAATGCCATCAAGTGCTGGGGGCTCTGCTGTGCATCTATGGGGTATCCATCTCATTTAACCCTCACCTCACCTCTACATGTGGATACTCTCAGCATCCCCATTTTACGGAGAGGAAACAGAGGTTTGGGAAGGATCAGGAACTTGTCCCGGGTCGAGGACGAGTAAGGGGTGAAGACAGAATCTAAACTCAGGGGCCTGAGCCCCCAGCCACTGCACTTACTCCAGTTGGGGGTAGAGTTGCAGCTGTTGTAGACTTTATTTAGTGGGCGATGTAGAGCTGGTCAGTGTTTCTCAGGTGAGAAAGATGAAGGCTGAGGGGGCACTGGGGGTGCTAAGGAAAAAGGATCACTCACAGCAGTGGAAGGTCTCAGCCCTGTCCTGGCCTCATCCTCAGGAGAGTAGTCTTTGCTTGACCTCTGACCCTCTGCTGCCAGCGGAGCCTAGGCAGTGGCTGTTAGTCCAACAGGCACCAATGGAACACCTGCTAAATGTAGGACCTGTCAGCCCAAGGAAGCAAGAGGGAGCCCAGGATGCTGCGGTGCAGTTATTCTCCCAACAGTTAGCAGCATTCCCTGTACTCTTTCTCCCTCTGACCTCCCACATGTCCAAGAGGAGCCAACTTTCCATTTCGATGCCTCTCTAATTCCTTTGGCACATCCCTCTCCTTGCCACCATCTCTTCCAGGTGCCCCAAAGATTCTGAGACTCGGAGTTCCCATCGTGGCTCAGTGGTTAACGAATCCAACTAGGAACCATGAGGTTGCAGGTTCGATCCCTGGCCTTGCTCATTGGGTTAAGGATCCGGCATTGCCGTGAGCTGTGGTGTAGGCTGCAGAAGCGGCTAGGATCCCGCGTTGCTGTGGCTGTGGCGAAGGCCGGCAGCTACAGCTCCTGTTAGACCCCTAGCCTGGGAGCCTCCATATGCCGCGGGTGCGGCCCTAGAAAAGGCAAAAAGACAAAAAAAAAAAAAGATTCTGAGACTCATCTGTCTTCTTACATTTCCCACAGGACCAAGTATAGTACTGAGTTCAAAACTAACTACTCATTGGAGTTCCCATTGTGGCACAGCAGAAACGAATCCGACTGGGAGCCATGAGGTTGCAGGTTCGATCCCTGGCCTCGCTCAGTGGATTAAGGATCCAGTGTTGCTGTGAGCTGCAGTGTAGGTTGCAGAGGCAGCTTGGATCTGACATTGCTGTGGCTGTGTTGTAGGCCAGTGGCTACAGCTCTGATTAGACCCCTAGCTTGGGAACCTCCATACGCTGTGGGTGTGGCCCTAAAAAGACAAAAGAAAAAAAAAAAACCCAAAAACGAACTACTCATTGAATACTTGTGGAGGCTAATTTGTCTCAATGGGGAGGGGAGACTATTCTTGAGCTACAGTCTGATCTTGAATCTGGACCACAAATTCCTTAATCTACCCAGGAAGTTTTCAAAAGGTCCTCTTGGCCCAGAGTCCTTGTCAAAGAGTGAAGTTGATGGGGCTAGGGGGATGGCAGAGGAGGGTCCCAGTTGTGTGGGACCAAGTCCTTTGGTTAGAACACTGCTGAGCCTTTAAGGCCTCCATTCTGTATGCAAGGGGCAGATCTCTGCAGCTGTCACTCACCCCCAATGAGCCAATCAGCACAAGACATCTGGAAGTGCAAGCTGAACTAGGGGATGAATGGGAGGACTCCGACCAGAGTAAGGACAGGTGTCCTGCAGTACCGCGCACCCAAGGCTACTCCAGACTCGGTGGATTGTGGCCACTAAGGCACAGGCGAGCCTGACTCTGGGAAGAAAGGGACCTTGGGAGATTTCAGTGCAAGGAGCTCGGAAGAGAGAAATGGGGCAGCGCCTGGGAGCCCTGAGTGGGAGCCATGGGAGGTGGCCAGTGCTAGTTTGTGTTTTGTTTGGGGGGAGAGGTGTTTTTGTTTCCATTTGCCCTTCCTTAGGATTTGCTAAAGCCCTCTGGGAGGCCTCAGCTGCCTCAGCTCTGGGTGTGTGTACACACGTGTGTCTTTTCTTGGGTAGCGAGGTGACCAGTGGGGGAAGGGTTGGATCAGGGCGAGGAGGATCAGGACACTCAAGACTGAGTTTTTGAGAGGGGTGCTCTCTCCTCCTCTGGTACACCTTGTCCCAGTAGCTGGCGGCCCAGGGCTGAACTGGGACTATTTCTTCTTTTTATTTCTGGCAAAAGCTACAGGAGGGAGTTCCCCTTCTCTGTTTGTTTTGATTCTGTTGTTTTCTTAAAGAGAGGAAGGAAAACCATCATCACTTTTTCGGTTTTGTGAACAAAGGCAGGCAGAGAGGATGTTCGCTAGGGCAGGGGATGTGGGGGCTGGGCCTCGCCTTCCCCTCCCCCTCCCTTCCCTCCAGCAGCTCCCCACCCCCACCCCCTAACCCAGAACTTAGATCAGGCCCCACAGCGTGGGGTCAAGTTTAGGTGTCGGCTCTGCCTTTTGAATAGCTTTTGACCGGCTCGGAGGTGGCATCTGTGAAAATGGGAGTTGTCAGATCTGCTTGACAGAACTGTTGAGGGTTAAAAACAAAAGAAAATACTAACCTGTGACTGGCACAGTAAATGCTCCAGAAATGTCTTTCTTTTGCTTCCTTCCTTTGGGGAAGGGGCTCGGTCTCTCCCTTTGGCCTGGTTGTGTGGTGTGGGGGAACTTGCCCACTGAAAGCCCCCTCCCACCTTCCTGCTAGTCGGTAGGAAGCTGCCTTCTGCCTCAGCAGGACCTGCAGTGCCGGCCTTGGGAAAGGCTCTGAGAAGAAATAATAGGTAAGGCTGGGGCTCTTTCTTGGTTCTGGAATCGTCCTTACTCTGTGGGAAACAGGTAGGGGCCCCTGGATTTGTCTGAGCCCCTTAGTGCCTCCAGCTTCATGCCCTACGGTACCCCCAGGTCCACCCCTGCAGCCCTGGGCAGGCCCTTCTCTTGGATTAGATGTTGGGATGGGGGGGGCGCTGTTCTGACCAGATAGAAAGGGACCCCCACCTCCCACCCTCAATGTCGGGGCCCCAGCTTATTCTGAAACTTGGCCAGGACGTGTTACCTCTCAGGGCATCCGTGTTTTGGTCTCTAAAGTGGTTTCTGAACTTTTTAAAAGTACAAATCGTCTTTTATAGAATCGAAACATTTTGCAGACCCACCGCTCCCTGCTTCACGTGATAGCAGTTGTACTTTTAAAATCCTTTGAGGAGGGAAAAAAAAAGACAAAGGACGATAAGCAAATATGCATTCAGTGACACTTCTAAACGAACGTTTTGTTTTCTCCAACGGCTTCTGTATACCTGGGAGAATGTGTCCCCTTATGGGGGCCATGCCAGCCTGTCAATGATGTTGATGCCTAAGGGAGCTTGGGATTGAATGACCTCACCTTGGCCCTCTGGGGGCTGACCCAGGGACTCCGGGGCACCCTAAGGGGCAGTCCCAGGCCCAGGTACAGAAACCCAGCAGTGACTGACAAGAATGCAAATAGTGTAGTGGCTTTTCTTCAGCACTTGGGTACTTCCTGGGCTTGAATCCTCGCTCTGCCACTAACCAGGCTCTGTCACTTGGGCACATGGTACTTAACCTCTCCGGGCCCCGGTTCTGTCATCTGTAAAACAGGGGTGAGGGTGCTAGTGGGTTTTCTTGAGGATTAAATGAGATAATGAATTCCCAGGACTTACTTGGCATAGGGCATACAGTCAGTGTTTAATAAATGCTCTATTTTATTTTTTATTTTTTTGTCTTTTTGTCCTTTTATGGCCGCACTCGCGGCATATGGAGGTTCCCAGGCTAGGGGTCGAATCAAAGTTGTAGCCGCTGGCCTACACCACAGCCACAGCAACCCGGGATCCGAGCCGCGTCTGTGACCTTCACCACAGCTCATGGCAACGCCGGATCCTTAACCCACTGAGTGAGGCCAGGGATCCAACCCGCAACCTCATGGTTCCTAGTCGGATTCGTTTCTGATGCGCCGCGACGAGAACTCCATAAATGCTCTATTTTAAAAAAGCAAATCCACAAGTACCCCTGCTTGCTTTCTTGCAATTGCCGCTTGCCATCCATCACGTGGGCATGTCCTGATCCCTTGGTCTGGTCGCCTGGGCCTCCCCTCAGCTGTCCTCCTATAGGACAGAGCCCTGATGCCGGATCCCAGCCTCCCATTGCTTGGCAGAACTAGCCCCACGCCTCCTCCATCCCAGGCCCAGCCTCTGCTCCGGGGACCAGAGCGTTGGTTCCCAACCACATGAAGGAAGGCACACGGAAAAGCCATAAACTCGAAGGCTGAGAGAGATGTTTGTCAAAGCGGGACAGATCTGCAGCCAGGGACATGGCAGGAGTGTTCTGGGACTGGAGCGGAAGCGGGCATTTCAGGGGAGAGGGGATGAGCCGGGGAGCTGGCATGGGCCTGGCAGGAAGGAGGCCCATTAACACTTGGGCCCAACCGCGCTTCCTCCCGCACCTCGGCCAGGGCGCACACAGGGGTGTTTGTCCCGCTTTCACTGTGGCGCTGTGTTCACAGCAGCCCCTGCCCCCCAGCCCCAGGTGGGCGGTGTTGCCTGGGCACAAATGCCCTTTATGGATGGGCAGTGCTGGAGGAAGGCAGCACCTCTGTGGACAGGGACCACCCCCCAGAAGTGGTCCAGAGCCTCCTCTCCTGGCAACACAGGCAGGCACCAAGCAGGGAGCCTGGTCACATGGGGTGGAGCGAAGGGGCAAGCTCCCTCCCCCAAGGGGTGGCAATCATGGGGGTACCTCCCAGGAGGAGGCAGCCAGGTTTAGGAGGCCGGAGTCCCCCAAGTGACCCTTCCCTCCAGGACCTGTGCTGGGGGATGGTCCCCTCACCCTGGCTGCTGCCACCTCTGGGCAGGGGGCTGACGTGGGGGACTTTCATTGGTTGAGGGGTCTTAGCGGGAGGGCATTGCCTCGGTGAGACCTGTAGAGGAGAGAGAAAGCAAGCAGACCCCACTTATCCTGCATCATCCTCCCTCCTGCATCCCGGGAGGGGTGGGGCCTTCATTAAGCATCCCAGAACCCCACCATCCCTTCCATGGAGCCCAGTCCATTGAGCCTGGGAATTCTCAGAGGGCCCCCAGTCCTTCTCCTCTGGCCAGTGGGCGACAGAAGTCACACATCTCACAGACAAACCCTCACACTTCAGGCCCCACTGAACTTCCGTCCCCCACTCACTCAGACTCTCATCGTTCCCCCCCCTACCCAGGCCTTTTGCCCGGGTTTATCCTTTGACAGGTGCAGGCTGGTGCTGGCTCTGCCTGTCGGTGCCCCCTAGAGACGCACCGGGGACCTGCACCCCCACCCCAAAGGGAGGATCCCACTGAACTGTTTCTCTGGAGGCCTCGGAGGTGGAGGAGGAAGGCAGCGTGATGGCCGTGACTCCAGGCTCAGCCGAGGGGTGCGGTGACCCCTTTCTGCAATGATCCCTGTCCTCCTTTTTCATATGGGGATATAGGAAAAGAGCCCGAGCCTTTTTGGGTTTGCAGTCTAGCTGGGGGCGAGGTCAGGTGTGGGGCTCTGAGCTGGGGCGAGGCAGGGGGCGGGAGAGAGACACAGACCCACGTGCTGGTGAAGGAACACTCTCGCTGGGGTGCCTGAAATGAGTCCTGCCTGCTGATGTCCCCCTCTCTGCAGGGCTCTGCCTGGTGTACGGGGCGGGCTGGGGGGGTTGTGGGGCGGGGGGAGGGAGGGAGGGGACAAGGCCTTGCTTTCTCTCCTTTCCTAGGTCAGGCGCTGGGTCTGATGGGCTTCCTGGCCCCCCGAAGACCCCCTGTGAACGTGACGCCACCGTTCAGATCGTGGCGCTTTATCTCTGACCCTCTGTCCAGGCTGAGGGAGCTGTGACTGCAGGATGCGTCACGGGCCTTAGTCACAAACGCAGGTTGTTGCACATCCTGCAGAGCCAGGGGCAAGGCTTGCCATCCAGGCACAGACACAGACACAAACACTTCCTCCGTGCCCAGCACCCACCTCCTCCGCAACACGGATTCCACACAGACGTTCCCCGGGCTCCCACGCCTGGCCCGTGTGTCACAGACACGCAACACCTGCACCCGGCCGGCCCCCCACAGCGAGGAGGCACAGCATCCCCCCACTCATGGAAACTTTCCTCCCACCGTTGCCTTGCAGGCCCGTATGGGCTGCAGCTCCCCTCACCGACATCCCCTCTTGATCTCAACCACACAGACGAAGCCACAAATTCAGAACCAGCCCGTCAGAGACTACAGAACATCTGTGCGCGTGCGCACCCAGCCACGGCCGCACACACGTCTGCGTTTGCGTCTGTGGTCCCAGAACCCCGGGCCACGCACCCCCTCCCCCAGTTGCTGGGTCGAGGTGTTTATGCTGATAAACCACTTAGCTGTACTTCAGGGGTGCTTGCAGGCGCGGGATTGCTTGTGTGTGTGCGTGCGCGCATGTGTGTGTGTGCGCGTGTGTGTCCGTGCGTGCGTGTGTGTGTGTGTGTGTGTGTGTGTGTGTGTGTGTGAAAGAGAGAGAGAGAGAATATGCAAGGTGTCGGGTGAGCAGAGTGGAGAGGAAGAGAAGGAAGGAAAAGCTTTGTGACTCACTTCCAGCTGAACAATGCCACATCTCAGCCCGGCGGCTGGGGGAAGGGAGCGCTTGTCAACACGGTCCAGGAGGTGGGGACCTCATCCAGAGCGCCTCACCCTCCCCCACCCCTGCCGCCTGCACTTGGTTGGTGGGGGGGCTGACCTCAGCATCCCTTATTCCCCAACAGATGGCTTGTCTGGGGCAGCACTACCTCTAGATGCTACAGCTGCGCTCCCCCCTCTGACCAAACAAAGCTCGGGAGCCCTCCGTTTATCCTCAGCATGATTCTCCAGGTCTGATGGCCCCATCACTCACAGCCCAGCCCCCCACTCCTGTCTCTAGGAGCCTGACTGCCTCCCCTCGAACACCTCCAGGACTCTCCTCCAGCTGCGCCCACAGCCTGCGTGGCCCTCACTCCCCCATGCCTCTCCTCTTGGTCCTTCAGGCTCCAGCCTCTTCTCTGACATGGCCTCCTGGCCCTGAGCACTTCCTGGCCCAACCAAAGTTTCTATTCCTTATTTTCTGGAGAGTGAGCTACCCCCCACCCAAACCTAGACTATTGGCTCTAAAGGGTAAGCTCTGGGATTTCTTTGTTGTCGTTGTTTGCTTTTTAGAGCTGCACCCGCAGCGTATGGAGGTTCCCAGGCTAGGGGTCGAATCGGAGCTGCAGCTGCCGGCCTACACCACAGCCACAGCACAGCAGGATCTGACCCACATCTTTGACCTACACCACAGCTCACGGCAACGCTGAATCCTTAACTCATGGAGCGAGGCCAGGGATCGAGGCCGAGTCCTCATGGATGCTAGTCAGGTTCATAACCCACTGAGCCACAAGGGGAGATCCCTAGAATTTCTTCTGCCTCTGGAACTCCCTCCCCCTCCTCCCAGCAGGGCCTTAGAAATGAGCTAGTACCCAGCAAGGTTTTGAGAGATGAATAGGAAAGGATGAGAAGGAAAAGGCAAGACGCTCTACTTGGGGAGTTCCCATCGTGGCTCAGTGGTTAATGAATCCGACTAGGAACCATGAGGTTGTGGGTTCGATCCCTGGCCTTGCTCAGTGGGTTAAGGATTCGGCGTTGCCATGAGCTGTGGTGTAGGTCGCAGACGTGGCTCGGATCCCGCGTTGCTGTGGCTGTGGTGTAGGCTGGCAGCAACAGCTCCAATTAGACCCCTAGCCTGGGAACCTCCATATGCCGCAGGTACGGCCCCGAAAAGACCAAAAAAAAAAAAAAAGAAAAGAAAACAAAAGAAGCTCCTCTTGGACCTCTGCTCCCTAGGTACCTGGTTTCCCTCTGGACCTGACTCTCCTGGACAGGCCCCTCTGCATTCTGCAGCGCTCTAACAGGAGGCAAGGAGGGTTTCCACCAGGCCCCGTCCGCACCAGGGCCCTGAGCGCCGGAGCTGGGCAGGGCCTTGTCTACTGCACTAACCAGAAGCCAATCCTGTGCTGAGCTCACTTACCCCACACTGGCCTTGTGATCAGGGGTTGCGCATGTGCCTCAGTTTACACTTGAGCAAACCGAGGCTTTGAGAGGCAGGAGAATTGCCCAGGTCACCCAGCCCGTAAGCGGCAGAGCCCCAGAGCCTGTGCCCTGCCTCCTGCCCCACCCCTCAGTGGGACCATCCAGCCCCTTTCAGCAGCCTTGCCTCTTTTTCCCAGTTTGCCCTCTGAATCTCCATGGTCTCCGACCTTGAACTTTTGCTCTGCTTTGTCTGCCTGAAACTCTGCCTCTTTGCTGCTATCCTCACCCCTTTGCCTGACTGTGTCTCCTTTAAGGGGCCCCCGGGGCAGAATGAAGTCCACCTGTGGTTCAGGGCAATCTGTGGCTCAGTGGTAAAGAACCAGACTAGTATCCATGAGGATGCAGGTTCGATCCCCAGTCTCGCCCTGGCATTGCGGTTCCTGGGCACCAGCAGGGCCGTGCTCACTAGATGTTCCCAGTTGGCCTGCAGACTTCTTTCTGGCTTGCTGTTTCACACACACACACATGCACGCCACACACACACACACACACGCCCCGTACACCACAGCAGCCTTGCCTTCAGAGCCTGCACAATCCCCATTGCCAACGATGATGGAAAAAACAGATAATGGGCTCTGGGAAATGCATGGGGCACACTCTTCTTGTGGTACAAACTCAAGTGTGTGATCCCAGCCCGCAGATAGCATGTAATTATTTGGTAATAAATCTCATTCCAGCCCCAAGCCAGTTGTCCCTGCTTTTCCCCCTCTCTTTCCTGTGCTCTTTGCCAGACCCACAATGTCTCAGTGTCGGATATGAAATATGGTTGTGATTTTCATGTCTAGCCAAAGTCAAGGCTGATTCCTCGATGAATGCAGTTTTGCTGGTAGATAAAGACTGACCCAGATTCCTGTGTGTTGATGCCACGGAAGAGATGGAGTTTCCAGGGGAGGTGAGAGATGGACACTGTTTGGCTGGAGGAGAGGTGAATTCTTTCCCAAGGGGGATTTGAGTGACCCAGCTGGGAGTGGCTGGTAGTGTAGCTGGGGATGGACCTGACCCACTTTGTGTGACCTTCAAGATGTAGAGTTAGGAACACAGACTTGGTAGGATGGCCCTTCACTACGCCCTCCCAGTGAGTGTGGCCGAGTGACTCACTTTGGCCAATGAAATGTGAGTAGGATTGATACATGCCGCTTCCAGGTGGCTGCGACCAGAGCGAAGGTGTAAACCCTCAAATCCCTTCTAGCCACCATGATGGTTGTGAACAATGATGTCGGCAGAAGCTTCCTTCAGCCTGGATCACTGAGTGAGGACAGCGGAGCTCAGAAGCCTCCGGGTGACCTGCAAAGCTCATTTGGCAGGTGAGAAAAATACGTCTTTACTGTTTTAAACCATTGGAATGTTGGGATGTTTGTTACCGCAGCAAGAACTAGCCTATCCTACCTGATCCTAGCCGCGCCTACCTGAGAGGGTGGATGAGAGGATTTATAATATAATGCACGCCAAGAGCTTAGTTAAGTGTCCCTAAATATGCTGCTTCCTTTTCATCTTCCTCCTCCTCTTTCGGATTCTATTTCAGTTTTTATGCAACTTTGAGCCAAGTCACAAAAATCGACTCAGGCCTGCTGAATGTCTGGGTCAGGAGCCCAGGGGTGAGTGGAGGGCAGACAAGTGCAAGTAACAGGATGTGTGACTGCTACATCAGCGGTTCGAGTCCAGAGCTAGGGAAGCCCAGGGGAGGAAGCGATGTGTCTATTGAGGTCCTCACAAGTCAGGTCTGAACTAGGTTTTTGAGGGGCTGGTTTGATTTCTTCAGACGGAACGAAGGGAATGGTGTGGTCTGATGAAGAGTGAGGGCAGCCGCCATTCACTGTCTGCTACGTGCCAGGCACTGAAGCAAGCCAGTCCTCCCCAGCTGGCAGAGCAGTGACCGTATCCATGCTGTGTGCTCTATGGTTATGCCCATGTCATGGATGAGAAAACCAGGGCCAGCGAGGCAGCGGCCCTCTGGTGATCAGGCAGCGGGGGTAAAGGGCCAGCAGCGCGTGTGCACAGATACAGACGGGTGGCCACTCCTGTCCGGCCTTCGTCTCCAGCCTCCCAAAGGGCCGCGTTACACAACCCCCCCCCGCCCCCAGCAGGGGATCGACCCAGGGACATCATCGCCATCCTCCACTCTGCGGCCTGGGAAACATTTCCAAAACAGGACTCTGGGAAAGTCACGCCACCGCTCACCGACCCGCTGTGGCTCCCCGCTGCGCTGGCCACGAGGTCCCGTGGTCTGGCCGGCTCCTTTGAGCCCCACCCGAAACTTTCCAGCATTGTCTCTGGCTAGAGCCATTCATGTTCCCAGGCCTGACCGTTTCCTGCCATTTCCTGCCTCTTGGGTTTCGCTCAAGCATTTGGTTGGAATGTCCTTTCCTAATGCGTTCACCTGCCTGAGGTCTACCCTTCGCGCAGAACTTCTCCCTCTGGCCCCAGCGTCCCTGCTGAAATTGAGCCTTGCTGGGGTTGATTTGATCTGGTTTGAATGATAGGACAAGAAAAGGTGGTTCCGTTAGGGTGTAGATATTTGCTAATATTTGCAGATATTATGATCTGCAGATTTATGGTATGCAGATTTTCAGTAGTACATGCCTATGATTCATGGATACGTATAAATATATCAAAGGTTTGTGCTGACACTTGTTTTTTTTACTGATAGCAGCATTCGGTCAAGCAAGTCTGGAGACCACTGCAGGCGGGAGAGGTTTGCCATCCGTAAAACGGAAATTATCTCCCTTCCTACTGCATGGGGTTGGTGCAGGCTGGGTGAAATAAAACTGTAAAGGAAACACGGCCTGTAAGATGCATCATGAGACCCAGCTCGGGGACATCCCGGCTGCTAGTGTGTCCTGATGGGAGAGGTGGAGGAAGGAGGGGAGAGGGGTGGCCCCTATCCATGGGGACTCTGGGGCTTGGGCAGGTTGGGCCGAGACAATCCCAGTGGTGTTTGATAAAAGGCGGGAGCTCTTTTCTGTTCAGTAAATATTATAAGAAAAGGCCGTCTCCAGGGAACAGCTCCCTCCCGTTCCCCCTTGTGGGCCAAAGTCCCCAAGGGGCCTGGTCTGGAGGCTTCTTTTATGTGACTGTAAAGTAATCCAGGGCCTGGCAGGGTCGAGGCTGGGCGGGCACTGACACGCAGGGCGGCGTTGATGCGGTCAATGATTACCTTTTATGCCTAGCCATAAAGGCAACCGCCCGGCCCGCTGGACAATGCCCCCTCCCGACAGTGCGTCAGGAGGGTGGGTGTACACACACACACACACACACACACACAGACACACACACACACAGCTGCTGGCGGGGACCAATCCCCGTCTGAAATCTCTGAGGATATCCTCAAAAGGCACCTCCCTCTCCCCTAGGTGATCCCTGGAGACTTGGTCCGGGAGCTGAAGGGGTTTGGTGGCCCAAAGTGGGACCCAGTGAGGTTCAAGACACAAAAGAGTCCTGGATCCTGTTCCAGGTGGGTCTAGGCGGGGGGGGGGTGGTCACCCAGACTTAGGTACCAAGTCTCAGTGGGAAGCTGGGTATTCTAGGGCAAATCCAAGATTCCCATTTTACAGGTGAGGCAGTTGAGGTCTGACCCACAAGCGACGCGCCCAGGGCTGAGCTGGGAGTAGGACCCGGGTCCTCTCCACTGACAGCACCAGACCCAGGGGGTCCAGGTGGGAATATCAGGTGTCAGGAAAGGTTTGGGTGACTCCTCAGAGAAAGCATCTCCCCCAGGGCAGAGGGGAGCTGGGAAGGACCTGAGGGCCTGGCCTTGAGGTTACTATCGGGAGGAGAGCAAGAGGCCCTCCCTGACACAGCCGTGGGCCACGTGCAGGGCCTGCTGTGCGCACACAGGCCCCTTTCCACAGCCTTCTTACCCTGTCCTCGTGGGTACACACCCTGCCCACCTGCAGTGGGGAGGCTGGCAATGCAGGGGCAGGGCCGGGGCAGAGATGGCCAGATTGATATTCTACTCCTGGGCTGATAAGGCCTAGGAACTTTGTCCCGGCTAAAGAAGCTGGAGGAGGAGCAGAGGCTGCAGCCCCTGGTAGGTGGTTCTGGCACGTTCAGGTGCCTGGGGCATCACTGTGGGGTGCCTGAGACTGGAGGTCAGGACTGGCATCGCTTCCTGTCCCGGCTGAGACTCCCAAAGACTCCATGAGTTCCCATTGTAGTGCAGCGGAAACGAATCCAACCAGTAACTGAGGTTGTGGGTTCGATCCCTGGCCTCGCTCAGTGGGTTAAGGATCTGCCGTGAGTTGCGGTGTAGGTTGCAGATGAGGCTTGATGTTGCTGTGGCTGTGGCGTTGCTGCAGCTCTGATACGACCCCTAGACTGGGCACCTCCCTATGCTGCAGTGCGGTCCTAAAAAGCAAAAAAACAAACAAAAAAAACAAACCCAAAGACTCCAGAGGGTATCTCTCGGACAGGTCCAAATCCTTATCTTGAGGAAAGAGGGCTGTTATTCACAGTGGTTATAAATGCTTTGTGGAATCAGAGTGAAGTTGCTTTGAGCTTCAGCCAGAATGCTCCAATCAACCTTTGGCTCTGATAAAGATAAGAGGACCCAAGGTGATAACACACAAACCAGAAACTGTCAACAGGTGCTAATTAGGGCACTGGGTGCTGAGCTACACCCGCTACACCTGACGGAGGAGGGGGAGAGATCTCAGGTGGGGAGCCGGGGCTTGATCTGGGTGGGGGAAGACAGAGGCTCACTGCTGTACCTTCCTCTTATTGCCTTTTTGTCACCTCCTCCAACCAAGGACTTCCCCACGCCCTTCCCCGCCCCCACTCCTGCCTACCTGGCATTACGTAACCTAAGACGAAAGAACAAAATACATTCGAACGTTGTGTAATAAAACACGGTGGGCGTGATGTAACATAGTGTAAAGAGTCCCGGATTGAGAGCCAAGAGACCTGACTGCCCTCTTACTCTGCGTAACCTTGAACCAGTCACTTCTCTGGGAACTCCAGCCACCCCACCCGCCACCGCCACAAAGTCGGGGTGGGGGGCGGTGGCGATGGGGGCAGTTGTAGAGTAATCCCCTTTGGGAGTCCCTGCCAGGTCTAAAGTTTAGGCTCTTTTGCCGCAAAACCCTGCAATCTGTGAAGCGCACAAAACATGTCGCCGGTGCCACCCCGCCACGCTGGGGTGTGTGTGACACTTGACAGAGGCACAAATCTATCTGCAGGGAGGGGGGAGCCGCGCGGAGGGCTCTGGGGGCGAGGACAGTTCTCAGGGCTCCTGGAATCCCTCTCTGTCTGAGCCAGAGGTCACAGGGCCTGCCGCCCGCTCTCGGGGCACTCAGAGGCTATTTTTAACTCGGTGCCCCTTAAATAAACATGGCATTGGGCTGATGGGTGAGTCCCCTCCCCCCAAGTGGACACACACACAAACTGCAGTGGCCGCCGAGAAGTGACCCAGGCGGCTGAGCCAGGGCTCCTTGTCTTCAGGTGCACACTGTGCCCACTCAAGCCAGGGGAGTTCCTGGGGGACCAGTGCCACCCCGGTGGCACATTCCGCCCCCGACACAGATTCTGCCTCTCCCAGCAAGGCCCAGCCTGAGAGCAGGGCGGGGAGACGGGGAGAGACCTGGCCGGAAAGTGGGACGAGGGCCCAGGCCGTCCTTCCTCTGGCCAGCTTTCCCCGGGCAGCAAAGGGTTACCTGCACTGCCAGCTTGCCAGGCTCAGTGCTGGGCAGTGACTCAGCCCTGAGCCCACCCACCTGCTCTCACAGGGCCAGTGACACAGTGCCCCGGGGCTAAAGTAACAGCCTCAACAGAAATCACTCCAGGGGGCAGTGGCTCCAGGCTGGAGGCCTCCTGGTCCTGTCCCCCCCCCCCCCCGGGGGTGGGGGGGGCAGTGGCCGGGCTGAGAGTGGGGGCACTGAGGGGCAGGGAGAGTCCCAGGAAGTTGGTGCCCAAAGTGAATCTTGAAATACGGATAGAAATGCGTCACTTGGTAACCTCTCTCAGCTGCAGTTTCCTCATCTGAACAAGGCCCGGCTAGTGGTGCTCAGATGTTGACAGCTGACTCAGGAAGGTGAGGAGGGAGGGTGTTTTTTGGGCAGAGCCAGCGGCATCTACATCGGGGTAAAGACAGAAGAAAATGAAACGCCCCGAATCTAAGCCCTCAGGCAGATCCTGGGAAGCAGTACGGAGCTCCCGCTTGTGCCTCTATGTGCTGGCGTAGGAACTGGCTTCTGGAAGGTGTGGGGCTGGCCATGCAGCCACGGCCAAGTCCAGCGCAGGGCAGCACAGTGAGGGAGGGGGGCCCATCAGAGCAGAACCAGGAGCAGAAATTCACCAGGGCCTGACCCCTGCTTCCCAAGATTGAGTCAGGGGTCAAGTTTTGGGGGCTTTGCTACTCTTTCTTTCTTTGGCCTCCACTCACAGCATATGGGGGTTCCTAGGCTAGGGGCCGAATCAGAGCTGGAGCCACTGGCCACAGCCACAGCCACGCTGGATCCTTAACCCACTGAGCAAGTCCAGGGATTGAACCCGTGTCCTCATGGATACTAGTCGGGTTTGTTGACCCCTGAGTCACAACAGGAACTCCTTGGCTACTTTTTCTACGGGGCTAGTAAAGCAGTGGGGAGCCTTTGAAGAGTTGCAGAGGAGGAATCTAGGGGTGTATGTTTGTGTGTGTGTATGTGAGGGAGGGCGAGAGAGAGAGAAAGAGAAACTGCAGAGTTGAGGTGTGTTTAAAGGATCGGGTGGCCTGGGCAGCCAGAATCTGTGCCTATTCTTGGGAGGGAGCCAGAGGCACAGACCCCTCTCCCAGGCCTCTGGCCCTGCTCTCTGGTACCAGGACGTGTTGGGGCCTCTGCAGGAGAGGCCAGGAGGCCACACCCCACAAGGCTGTTCTGGTTCAGCCCGGCACCTGCACTATTTCTTCTCTAGTCAGAGTGTGGCTGAACGTGAATGGGAGTGCATGCGTGCATGTGTGTGTGTGTGTGTGTGTGTACACACACATGTGACATTTCTAGATCAAAGAATGCTCAGAAGGTCCTGCTGAAAGATCAGGCCAGTGAGGAGCAAGGGCCTGGCCTCCTCAGGTCCTGGCACCAGGACACTGCCTTCCCACCCAAATCTGCTGGGCCTCGGGTCACCGGGAGCTGACGGGCCTCTGAGTCGGGCTGAGCCGGGAGGAGGGGCTGAAGTGCCAGGTCCAGGCGGGCCGGTTAGTCATCAGCTGAGCGGCAGGCAGGACATGGAGCTTTCCTGCCACCGAGACAACAGCAGGGGCTGGGGCCAGGGGTCCCCACGCAGGACAGGATGAGCTCTTGGGGTCCCTGAACAGGAGGACGAGGTCCTGGAGGCGAATCCAAGGCTGGTGCCTGAACACGGGTCCGGGAAGGTCTTCGGGGATTTGCTGCAGCGCCGACAGGCAGGTCGCACGTAGGTCCGTGCGGAGCGGCGAGCCGCCCGGGGCGGGTCCCCAGCACCCAGCAGCACAGGGCTGGGCCTGCAGGAACACGCGCACTGGTCACGGGGTGGGACTGAACGGAGCTGGTGACAAGAGCGCTGGAGGCCTGAACTGCTCTGAGGCCAAGAGGACTCACCAGGATGGGGAAAGGACGCTGGGGTGTCAAGTGTGCCAAGGCCTCTGCCGTGGAGAAGAAGAAGAGGCCTGAGACCCCCAGGCAGGGCTGCTCCAAGCTTCCTGGCCCCAAGACGCAGCTTCCGTGGGACCATGGGTAGGACCCTTTTCAGCTTATTCCAATTCTGGCCACACGGGCCCCGTGGAAAAAAGTCTCCCCTAAAAGAAGCTGTTTTGGAGCTTTCCAGGAATGCTGGCCCAGGCCGGAACTAGGGTGGCAGCCGAGGGGAGAGGCATAGGGTGGTATGTTCCAGAATAAGACTTGGACCCAAATCCGAGAGCACTGCGTTCCCACGGGCCTGATGCCTGCCTGTAGAGGAACCGGGAGGTCACGGATGTGCCTGGCGGCACCAGGATGAGGCAGACTCTGCGTGTGTGTGTGTGTGTGTGTGTGTGTGTGTGTGTGTGTGTGTATGTGAGAGAGAGAGGCAGGGCTGGGAATGACCTGGAATGTCACATGTCACATGTCCATGCCTCTAGGGCCAAAGGCAGCCTGGACCAAGTAGTCTCACCTTTAAAAAAAAAAAGAACTGTAAAAAAAGACATAGTATGGCATAGTGGTTAAAAGCATGGGCTCTGGAACCAGACAGTCTGGGTTTGAATCCAGATTCCTTAAGCCACTCCTGGCTGCTGTGACTTTAGGTACATGGGTTCACCTATCTCTATGCCTCGGTTTCCACATCTGTAAAGTGGGCATCAGAGTAAAATCCACCTTGTAGGGTCATTGTAGGGATTATAAATAAAGCACTGAGAAAAGAGCCTGACTCAGTGAACCCTGGATGGGTGTGATTGGCTCTTGCTAAAGGAATGAAACTCCACGTCAGTCAATCAGTCAATCAGTGCCAGGCCCAGGCCCAGGCCAGTGTGAGCCAACTGAGCCCAAATGGGAGTGGAAGGACTGCTAGCGTTAGCACATCCAGAGTCCCCAGACCTGCTGAGCTGGCAGAGGGCCTGCCCTGGGGTTCTCCAGCCCTAAGTAAGACCCTAGAATAGTGCCTGCGGTTCCCACGGTGTTAGCAGGGGAAGGGAACAGGGGGTCTTGAGACCACAGCTTTAGCCTGAGGCCTCCTTCAGGGAGGCCTGATAATCTCCCCTGCCCTTGCTGGAGGACAGGGTCTGACTGACTGGTCAGTTGTGCATCTTTTCTATGGCAAGTGGAGGATCAAGAGTGCAGGACTCCTTCCCTCCATGGGGACTGCAGCGACAAATGTGTGCTTGTGGGGTTTCAAAGTCCGCAGCCCAAGGATGCTCCCTACTCTGGCTAGAATTCCACAGCAGCCAGTGCACACCAGCCTATCAGGCACTATTCTTTTCCCCTTTCTCCCTTTCTTTCTTTCTTCCTTTCTTCCTTCCTTCCTTTTTCTTTCCTTCCTTCCTTCCTTCCTTCCTTCCTTCCTTCCTTTCTTTCTTTCTTTTCTTTTCTTTCTCTCTTTCTCTCTGTCTTTTTAGGGCTGTACCTGCAATATATGGAGGTTCCCAAGCTAGGGGGTAGAATCAGAGCTACAGCTGCTGGCCTACACCACAGCCACAGCAACACGGGATCCGAGCCGCGTCTGCGACCTACACCACAGCTCACGGCAACACTGGATCCTTTTCCCACTGAGCAAGGCCAGGGATCCAGCCTGCATTCTTACGGATACTAGTCGGGTTCGTTAACCACCAAGCCACGATGGGAACTTCAGTTATGTACTATTCTTAGCTGATTTATATTCCTGATGATACCATCCAGCTGGTCAGTCAGTCAGTCAGTCAACAAACACTTAGGCCCCGTTGTGTATCCCACTGTTAAATTTTAGGTATACAGAGTCTTGAATGATAGGTCTGGTACGTGGGGTTCAGGATTGAAATGGGGAAAGGGCTCCTAGTTGCAGGAATAATGTGGATCCAAGCATGTGAGAAGGAGAGGACCCCCCCAAGGTGTCAGATGTCGCCGGAGGGAGGGCAAAAGTGAGCTGGTGGGTAGGAGGCAGGGTTGGAGGGTGAATCACGAGGGCCCCTGTGGGTCCAGCCCTCTCTGGGAAGAGCCATTGAAGGTTAGACTTCAAATACCCGGAGGGTGAGGAGGTGCTCCGACACCCCATAGGGTCGGGTCCGGAAGCTGTTCAATGCACATTTGCGGATTAATGACAGCGTGGTGTTGGGGTGTATCTGAGGATCCAGGTGGCCCCATAAACTGTAGACCACATGGTTGGCTCGTTCTGTTGCTATGCAGTTGGGTAGCTGTGGTGTTTGGGGGCCAGTGTGTCGGTGAACATACCTGTGTGTGCCTCAGCAGGTGTCTGTGGGGCTGATTCAGCCAGTGGCTGTGTGTGTGTGTGTGTGTGTGTGTGTGTGTGTGTGTGTGCGCGCGCGCGCGCCATGATCAGGGCACTCCTCCGCCACTGGGAGGCTATTTTTAGAGATATTAGCCCATAGATATGGCCCCGACCCACCCCATCCTATGCACACCTGCACAGGTAAAAACACCAGGAGGTGATTCCACATCGGGGCTTGTACTTGACTAGAAAGTGCATCTCTGGGCATCAGGCCAAGCAGGTGTCAGTCTCCCTGGGAACCTGGCCTGGGAAAGGAGACAGGGAATGGGGCTGGGGTGGGAGTGGTCTGCAGTGGGAGTAGCTGGGTCTTCAGGCTCTTGTGGGGCTTCAGAGAGTGACTCCAGTGGCCAGCCACCCACTTCTGTCTTTCCATTTGTCTATCCATCCTCCTGTGCCTTTCAGTCCATCTGCTTGTCTATGCATGTGTCCATCCACTGGCCACCCATCTGTCCTTAGTCCTGTCCCCAGTTCTCCCCTCTATAAGCTTGCCCCCCGCCCCCTCCAGTCGCCTTTTTCTCCAGTCTGCTGATGCGGGCTGTGACTACAAGCCTCACCTGACCTTCAGTCACTCTGGGGACACAGCATAGCCGCCTCATCCCTGGTGCTCGGCCCGCCCAATTGGCCTCCACTTGATGTCATGGGAATCATGAGGTCACAGCACAGTCGTGGCGCTCCCTCGGCAGTCCTGGAGTCAGAGATGCTCAGATGCCCCTTCCAGCCATCTTCCCAGAAGGCCCTTCTGTCTCTCACCGTACAAGGCCCCTCTCCTCCAGGGAGTCCTCCCTGACAACTACCCTGCTCCGCTCCTGTGTCCCCAGGCCTCACTCCTCTCTTTTTCTTTCTTTTTTTTCATTACCTTTTTTTTTCTTTTTGGGGCCGCACCTGTGGCATCTGGAAGTTTCCAGGTTAGGGGTTGAATTGGAGCTGCAGCCTCCAGCCACAGCCACAGTAACGCCGGATCTGAGCCGCATCTGCGAACTGAGCGAGGCCAGGGATTGAACATGTACCCTCACGGGTACTAGTCGGGTTCTTAACCTACTGAGCTACAACGGGAACTCACGCCCCGCCCCCCAGGCCTCACTCTGTTGCAGCCACGTGCAGGCTGTGGGACGCCCAGCCCAAGCCCTGTGGGAGCAGAGCTGAGGGCTCCCAGGTGGGGTGGTGCCACCTAAAATGGGGCGCTCCTTCAGAGGAGGGGGCCGGGGAGGGCCTTATAGGGGGTCACGTGTTCCCCTCCCCGTGGATTTCCCAGGATGTTGCTCAACCCAGAACATCAGCGTGGTGCTGTGGCTCCCCCAGGGAGGTTTGCCCTGTACCAGTGATTCCCACATCCTCCCAAACAGGGGTTCGAGGCTGCTGCTTCCCTGGGGTCCTCCGCCCGGCTTGGACTCTGTCTGCGGGGGACTGGCCAGGCCAGAGGAGGACAGACCTTCTAGTTTTGTCCTCTGCGGGGCCCAGTAGAACAAGCACGGGTGGCAGGGATGGGGGAAGGCCGCGGGTAATTATTACCGAATGTGTGTGTGTGCGCATTCATTCACAGAGCAAACATTTCCTGTGACACTGTCACCGGCAGGGAGGAGACAGCAGTGGACAGAAGGGCGGGTGCCCTCGCAGGGGCTGCCCGGTTGGTGGCGGTGTGTGCTGGGGAGTATGGGTGTGGTGGGGGTGTGTGGATAAGGGGCCTCACAAGGTCAGGGAGGTGCACGTGCCCACGTGCGGGTGTCTTTGGGGGTATCTGTGGGTCCCCGGGGTCTGAGCCAGGCAGCTGATGTGTGTCTGTGCAGGTCCAGCACTGGCCGGCCCAGGCGCATTAGCCGGGTTGGGAGGCCGCGTGGCAGCCACACCACCGCCAGGCTCTATATTTAGAAGTGACAGCCTGTAGGACCCCCCGCCTCCGCCACACACCTGCTCGGGTGCCCAGCCGCTGGGGAGGGCCCAGCTGGCCAGTGGGTGGGAGCGAACCTGTCTCCGCCAGTGCTACCAGCTTTCTCCCACGCGGAGCCACCCTTGCAATGGAGCAGCCTCTGGCCTCCAGTTAAGCAGGGTGGGCTGGGCTTGGAGCCCCGATGGGTGGGCTATGGGGAGTCCCAGCTCCGTGGCTGACACCTGCAGCTCTCTTATCACCTGGGAACCCCGCCACCTTTGCAGGAGGCCCAGTTTCATTTTTCCCCGCCTCTGACCCCATTCTCTCCCCGTCTGTCCCCCATCCTCTCTCTGAGTTAACGGCATCGTGCAGTCGACTCCAACAGCACAGCGGGCATGCCGCCGGGTGCTTTTACATATTGTCTCAACTAACCAGCACCACGACGCCGGGAGGTCGCTGCTGTCACCCCACTTTGCAGGGAGAAGGCCGAGGCTCAGAGGGATCCAAAACACCCAGGGAGGGGGGCTCAGAGTAGGGGTTCAAGCCCGGGCTCGGGCATAACCTTAGTTAGGCTTTGTCCTGGGGCTCACTCTGTTCCGCCAGATGTGGTCTTGGTGGGAGCTGAGCTGTGGCCCAGGAGCCCCTCTCTGGGCGGTGGGAGGGGGTGCGTTGGAGGAAGAGAGAATGACAGAGGCGAGGTTTTGGATCTGGTTGTGGATCCCGGCCCCCTCCTAGGATCTGGTCCCTCCCTTGCTGCAGAAACTTCAGTGGCTCCCTGCTGGCACCTATGGGGGCACGCGGCGGTGGGGAGCAAGCTCAAAGTCCCCTCTGACTGGCAAGGAGCCACAACCAGCTCCATCCCCCCACCCCAACAGCACCCTCTCAACCCGGCCAACACTTGCCTTCCCTCCAGTGCATCTAAAATGTAAGAATTAAAAAGGTCCGGCCTAGAGTTAAGTGCCTTGTGGATTTCAGTTCACTGGGTCTGCATAATGTCCCTGCAGACTAAGTTTTCTGGTGTTCTCTGTACAAATGAGGACACAGCTCAGAGGTGGGCAGCCTTGCTCAAGGGCACACAGCGGGCTGAGAACCAACACGAGGGGGACCGAGTCAGACCCCTCATCTGACTCCGCCGTGCCTTTCAATCCAATTGGGTTCGATAGATAGGACTTTATTGAGTGTCACTGTGTCAAACCCTATCCCAGTGGCTGGGAGTAGAGACAGTATTAGGGGAGGGGGCGCATGCAGGCCTTCGCAAGTTTCCAGCGCTGCTTCCCCCAGGTGCTCCCCGCCTTTTCTCCTCTGGATGGGGAGGGGAGGCAGACAGGGAGGAGGGGGAGGTGCCGAATTGCTCACCTCCCAGTCCTAAAACCTTCACACCTGTGCCTTAGACGCCCAGATGGTCCCTTTTAAGGACTGAATCCTATTTCCCTTTAAAAGAGGGCGAGAGTAGGGAAGAGAAAAACACATTTTGTTCTGCTGTCTCAAGATGTCACCTGGGGACAATTTGTCTCTTTTCCTCCCTACCTCTGTCCTGCCACTCCCCACCCCCACCCCAGGCTGGTCCTGAGAGCAGAGGGAGCATCACCCCTGCCCCGTCTTTTCCCGCTCCATCACCCCACTGAGCTTTCCCCCATGTCCAGTGCTGAGTCACCAGGCTGGGGATGGGTGTGACACAGGAGAGAGTTTTTTTCTCTGTAACCGTCAGGGGGTCGGGAGAGAAGCCAGGGGTCCTTGGCCAGCCCAAGACTCAGATCCCATCCACTTCACTAGCTCCTACTTTTGCTGAGAAGGTCGGCGTGTTCTTGGATCAGAAACTTCCTGAGTCTGAGACCTTGACTGTCTGGTTCAGAGGTTCCCAGGCCTTTTAAATAAAACCGCCACTGGCCCTTGATAAACTTACTTTTGGAGACCCTGCCCAAATCACAAGAAACGTATTAAAATGCACTCTGGGAGTTTCCGTCGTGGTGCAGTGGAAACGAATCCGACTAGGAACCATGAGGTTACGGGTTTGATCCCTGGCATCTCTCAGTGGGTTAATGATCTGGCGTTACCATGAGCTGTGGTGTAGGTTGCAGATGTGGCTCGGATCTTGCATTGCTGTGGCTGTGGTATAGCCTGGCAGCTGTAGCTTAATTGGACCCCTAGCCTGGGAACCTCCATATGCCGTGTGTGAGGCCCTAAAAAGACAAAAAGACCAAAAAAAAAAAAAAAGATAAAATGCACTCTGATTCTACATTTTTTTTTTTTTTTTTTTGGCTGCACCTGTGACATGTGGAAGTTCCAGAGCAGGCCAGGGATCAAATCTGCCCCTCAGCAGTGACCTGACCATAGCAGTGACAACGTCGGATCCTTTAACCACTGAACCAGTCACCAGGGAACTCCCATTTTATGGTAAGTTTTTAAAAAGCATTTTTCAATTAATTATGATTGTGAAAATATTCAACTGCAGTTAATGCGTCTAAATGAAAATGGACTCAAATTTTTTGAAAAGCTTCAGGCATTCTTGGGAATGCTTTGAAATGAGAACATCTAAACCAACAACTTGCTTTAAAATGTAGCGAAATGTTCATGAATTCCAGTTTCCAGTTAATGAGTCCGCCATTAGATTATGTTTGGTTGAGATTAAATGATACCATTGGGTTCAATGTTTTAGTCTTTTAAAAATATTTGCAAGCCTATATATCCCCCCCCACTCAGCCCAGGTCTCAAACCTTTTTTACAGGCTCTTGAAAATTCCACAGGTCCCAGATACTTTGGCTATGTGGCTGTAAAAATGAACAGCCTGGTGTACCATGGCCCCTTAAACACTGTTCAAGAGAGGTAAGGGGAAAATAAATACAATGATTTGGAAATAGGAAAAAGATGCTAACATCTCTCATAATTAAAAACGTAAATTAAAGTGAGATACTATTTGTTATCCTTTAGATGGGCAAAGACCTCATAATTAAAAACGTAAATTAAAGTGAGATACTATTTGTTATCCTTTAGACGGCTTTGTCCAATCTGTTAAAACTTTTTAATTTTTTTTTGTCTTTTTGCCTTTATGTAGAGCCACACCCGCGGCATATGGAGGTTCCCAGGCTAGGGGTCTAACAGGAGCTGTAGCTGCCAGCCTTTGCCACAGCCACAGCAACGCGGGATCTGAGCTGCAAACTTCACCACAGCTCACGGCAATGCCAGATCCTTAACCCACTGAGCAAGGCCAGGGATCGAACCCGCAACCTCATGGTTCTTAGTTGGATTCGTTAACCACTGAGCCACGAAGGGAACTCCTCTGTTAAAACTTTTTAGAAGACTATTGGATGATATCTGTCAAAATGCAAAGTACATATTCCCTTTGCCCCAGAAATTATTCTTCAAGGAATCTAGGCTCATGTAAAAGTATGAAGATCCATAGAGAAAAACTTTCATGGCCACGGACAACTGGAAACAGACTACATGTCGACAAGCTAGGGCTGACATAAATGGTGGGACATGCTTGCACTGGAATAGTACACAGCTGTGGAAGAGTGTGTTGATCTGGAACAAATGCCTTGGTACAGTGTTAAGTCAAAAAAAAAATCAAGGTGCAGAACAATGTGTAATACATAAAAAAAACAAAGAATAATGTGTAATGCATGATTTCCTTTGTAAAAAAAAAAGGAAACCAATACACATGCACAGACATGTATTTATATTTATATACTAGGAAATGCTTGGAAAGAATTGGAAGGAGACTTAGAAACTGGGAAGAACAGTTGTCCCTGAGAGGGACACTGGGAGGATGGGGGAGAAATACTTCTTGCTTTCGCTATGTTTATTGCTTATTAGCCATCAGTACCTATCTCTTTTTTCATGAAAAAAAAAATCTAGTTAGTAGACAAATGCCTGTGGAATAAAAGAAGCAAAATGGATGAATGCACGCATGAATGAATGAATGAACCCTCAGTGCCACATGGAGGAAGGAATTGCTGCAAGGTGTTCTTGACACCTGCTAATGGAGATCACAGAAAATACGGAAAGCTCAACAGTCCAATTGACTGTGGGAGGAGGGGAAGGAAGGATTCTGGAAGCTTCCTTCAGGAGGGCCTGGGGGATGGAGAAGGCTGGGAGGGCGTCGGAAGGGGTGGTGGGGAATGGCTGGTGAGCTTTTGTCATGGGAAGGCTGCCTCTCCATCCCTGCCCTACCCCCAGCTCCTCTCTAAGGTGTATGTTCTATTTCTAGCCTGGAAAGTCCCAGCCCCTAGCATGATGCCTGGCATATAATCTGTGGCAATAAATAGTGGTTGACTGAATGGATGGAATCAGTCACTGGTTAATCCAGGCTGCAGTGTTAGTCACTCTTGTCCCTTCCCTAAACACCTCCCCACCACTGAACAACAACAACAACAACAACAACAGACTCCGTCAGGGCTGCCAAGTACAGCTGTGCAGTGTGTCCACTGCACAACTCCAAAAGTTGCCATTTTCATAAACCGGCATGTAAGTGATGCCTCCTGAAGTTGTGGGAAATGGTGCACCTGCAAAGCAGTTTCTTCTTCTTTCAAGCTTAGGGGAACTGAAGCCATATCAAGAGTGAGAGGAGTCAGGGAAGGGACTCTCCCTATCCAGACCCCACAGGCCTTCCCCTTCCTTTCCCTTTCGAGTTCCTAAGGCCTCTTCCTTTGTTCCTATTTGGTTTGGGCTTGAGGTAACTCAGCCAAATCAGACCAATTTCTCTGTTCCCTGACTACAGAGTTTGGGACTTGTAGTATGATCGTGGGCAAGTCCCAGAACCTCTCTGGGTTCCAGTTTCCCCATCTCAGAAGTGAATAAATGTGCAGGGAGCAATTCTTTTTTCTTTTTTTAAAGTATTGACATATAGCTGATTTACAATATTGTGTTAGTTGCAGATGTTTAGCAGAGTGATTCAATTATACGTATATATTTTTTCAGATTATTTCTCGTTATGGGCTATTATAGGATATCAAACACAGTTCCCTGTGTACATAGTAAATCTTTGTTACTTATCTATTTTACGTACAGTAAGGGAGCAATTCTTGATGGCCCTCCTTGGCTTGACGGGACTTTATGGGGATAAAATTGAAGGAATGCATTCTTGGAGGGGACAATTGCCCCATCCTGCCCAGTTCTGCCTGGCCCTCCATGACCTCGGGCCCTCAACTCAGTTCAGGGGGCAGCATCTTGGAATGTAAGGAAACTGAGTGGGGAACAGGAGCCCTGGTCGAGTGCTAACTCTGAGGATAACCGCTGTGTGCTCCCGGGTAAGCTACAGCCCTGCCCGGGCCTCAGTTCCCTCCTCTGTAGAATGGGCACTTATGCCAAATCAATGAGTGTTAAATGCTAGACTGAGCCTGTCGTGGCCTTTTCTTTTTCTAATTTCTATAATTTTTGTTTTATTCTTTCTGATGGTGAACATCACATATTTCTAGTGTTCCCTGGTACCTCAGCAGGTTAAGGATCTGGCATTGCCACTGCTATGGTTAGGGTCACTGCTGTGCTTCGGGTTGGATTCCTGGCCTTGGGACTTCTGCATGCAGCAGGTAGGGCCAAAATATAAAAAAACAAAAAATCCATCACGTATGTTCATGAAAGTTCAAACAGTACCAAAGTAGGTAATGTACCAAGTGAAATCCAGTTCTTA
>PVHT021183519.1:1325319-1338586 GCA_004024745.2 Catagonus wagneri | reverse complement strand
AAAAGAAAAAGAAAGAAAGAAAAGAAAAAGAAATTCTTGGCAAAATAAAAAGTGGGTGATCCTACGTTAGTCTTCAAATTTCTCTTGCAGGGATCCCAAGGTGTGGTTCCCCAGGGCCAGTGTTGTCTGACTCCCCGTGAATTAGTTTACCGTGGACCTTCCAGAAGCCTATTTGAGAGCATTTTCCTAATGCTGGGAGCAGGAGGATGAGACAGGCAGCCACAGACTCTGCCGCTCCAGGAGCAAATGGTCTCTCACCCTGCAGAGCGCACCTTTACATTTTCCTGGGTCTCCAGCATCTATTCGGAGCATCTCCTACCTCGTTGGTCTCCCAGGGAGGCGGAGCCCTCCTCCTACCCTTAAACCCAGACCTCACTTTCCCAGCCGCCTTTGCAGCTGCAGTGCAGTCATGTGACCCGCTCAGCCAATCAGATGCATCCACCCACAACTGCCTCTTAAGCAGGTGATACAAGTGAGCAGAGATGGGCTGTATCTGAGAATGGGTGCGCGGCTGCAGGAGGCGTTTTCAGGGATAGCGGAGCCTGAGGTGTAATTTGGGCTGGGCTTCTGGCTGCAGTCTGGTGCTCCTGGGTTCCTGAGCCAGCCTGAGGAGTCGGAGCGTTCTGTCGTTCGCCACCAAGCAACGATAATACAGAGAAGTCACCACTATGGGCATGGAGAGGAGCTGGGTCCTGAAGCGTGGACACGTCCGGACTTGGTGAGTAGTGATTCTGTGGGGTTGGGCAGCCACAGAGGAATCTAGTTGCCTTATCTGGAATCTGGATGGGACATCCTGGCTAGGTGCTGGGTGGTGTGTGCCAGGCAGGAAGTGAGGGGTAGGAGGGATGTGAGAAGAGAGAGCCTGGAGCTTGATGGATGAGGCCGGAAGGAGGGAGATGAGCCCAAGGAAGGAGCGCGCGGGGGCGGGGGGCGGTATTGGCGGGGAGCTGGGCGGTGGGGACGGGGGCGTGGGGGCGGTAGGGACCGCGGGGGGCGCTTTGTAACAGGAGCCAATGTGGGTGATGTGGTTCCATCTGCTTCAAATGTTGCTTGACCCTTTGTTATACACCAGGCAGTATACCTGTTAATAAAACAGTCTGGGGGTGGGTATTGTTATCCTCATCTTTCCTGTAAAGAAAGGGTGATACAGAGAAATGAAACGGCTTGTACAAAACCAGAAAGGGACCAGAATTCAAACCTGGGTCTAACTGCTATACTGATGCTCTTAAGAACCTAAACAGATGCTCAGATGAGGGAACAAAGTCTCTGCCTCAGTCCCTGAGTTTTTACATACTTCCAGTGAGTCCTTTAAGTAAAATATTCTCCCCGTAAGTACTTTGTGAGGCAATGTAGTTGAGTAATAGAATGTGGGGGCCTGGGACACTTTGTAAATACCAGTTCTTTCATCCTCTTCCCCAACCTCATTCCAGTCAAATGAACACCAGTGCAGACAGTTGGTTACCTACCCAGTGGACCTTCCACTACCCACCCCTCCGCACCCAGCTAGCCTGGTTTTAGGTGTTCATGCTTCTCCTTCTGGGAGCAGGGTTAGTACTGTGGCATTAATAGTGGCATTACCCCCCTTGCTTGGGATAGATTCAAGCAGGCGATGTGACTCAGTTCTGGCCGATAAGCAGTGAAGAATAAATTCCTGTTCTTCTATAGGGGGCTTCTGAGAAAAATTTTCCTTGATCTTAAAATGGGATTCAAGTATTAGATGTTTTCTGGGGTTTTATTTTTATTTTTTTTGCTGCCATGCACATTGTGTGGTGATGTGATGTCTGGGGTGGGAGCAACCATATTGTGACTGTGAGGCAAGCTAGCCAAGGACGAGGCGACATGCTGAGAATGGCAGAAGGGAAGGAAAAGAGGAAGTATAGGTCACTCATGATAATGGTGAGCTGTAGGATTAACCTCTCCTGAAGCTACTGTTCCTCTGGACTTCTTGTTCTATGAGATAATACACTTACCTTATTGTCTAAGCCAACTGAAAGAAGTTCTCTGTTTCTGGTCACTGAAAAGATCTTTACCGATATATGAGCCACAGGTTCAAAAGAGTGTACACCCAACATACTAATCTGATATGCTGACAGCTGGAACAACAGCATTGGTTAAAGGGGAAAACCAGATTCCTTGACCAAGGGAGGCACTGAAAAGTCCTCTCTCTGCTGGTTCAGCGGGGAGAGAGTGTGGCAGCCTGAGGCCCTGCACTCTGCATCTTGTCCACGCATGTGGGAGGCCTCCTGTCAGAGGAGAGTTCTACTCCTGGCCAGCCGAACTTCTGACTCCCATTTCCTGTAGGGTCAGCAGAGGAAAGCAACTTTATTTACCGAGTCAGGATGGAAAACAGATGTCTAAGCACCCCGCTGGGCCCGTGCTCACCCTGGACAGAGGCCGGGCCTGTTCTCAGCCATGACCCACCCGCCAACCTCTTGTTCCCCATATCGAGTCCAGATGTGGCTTCTTCCAAGCTCTAATAATAATTTTGATTTGTTGCAGCTAAGTAAACTATGCCCCTCCCAGCTCAACCCTTGACTCGCTAACTCTCCAAAGAGTATGGGAGCAACACTATGAAACATTTGTAAGGAACCCCGGGTGGGGCAGAGAGGAATGTGAACTTGAAAAGCAGAGCAACATGGGTTCAGCCACAGCCTGGTCTCATATTAACTGCGTGATTTCAACCCTTGTATCAGTCATTGATTGCTGTGTAACAAGCCACCACAAAAGTCAGTGGCTCAAAAACAGCAACTGCTTATTTGCTCATGGCTCTAAAGTTTGGGTGGGGCTTGGTGGGACAGCTCATTCATTCTCCACATTGTGTTGTGTTTGGTAAGTGAAGTCTGATGTGTTGCCGGAGCACGGCTGTGAGCAGAGATCAGCATCACCTCTGTGCCCAGCCTGCTCATTGCTTTCCTTTTCCTGCAGAGGTAGTTCTATTTCTTCTCAGTCCTTCCTTCCTCATCAGTAAGCTGAAGGCAGAGAATGTCTGTAGAATGTGTGCATATCAAGAGGATCTGGGGTTCCTGTTGTAGCTCAGCAGTCACGAACCCAACTAGGATCCATGAGGATGCAGGTTTGATTCCCGGCCTTGCCCACTGGGTTAAGGATCTGGCGTTGCTGTGAGCTGTGGTGTAGGTTGCAGACGCAGCTTGGATCCTGCATTGCTGTGACTGTGGCGTAGGCCGGCAGCTGCAGTTCAGATTTGACCCCTGGCCTGGGAACTTCCATATGCCATGGGGTGGCCCTAAAAAGTGGGAAAAAAAAAGAGAGAGAAGCTTTTCTCACAAGTGGCCTGAAGTCATCTCGGAAAATTGTTCCAAGATGGTTTCATTTGATTCAGAAAACCCCACAAGATCATGCAAATCAAGAGGTTCAAATCTTCACATTCACTTTAAGGGCACCTGTGAAACTGCCTGGGCCGTCAAGGATCTGAAAGATGTCTCTTTCCAGAAACAGTGTGTATCATTCTCCAACAATGATGGAGCTGGTAGGTGTGTGCCAGCCGAACAACGGGGGCTGGACACAGGGTCAGTGGCCCAAAGAGAGTGTTGAGTTTTTGCTGCACGTGCTTGAAAATGCAGGGAGTTCTGCTTTACTGAAGGGTTTAGATACAGATTGTCGGGTAATCGAGCACATCTGGGTGAACAAAGGCCTTGAGATGCACAGCCAGACTTGCAGAGCTCCTGTCTGATGAAGCCCCCGTGAGTTCACCCCGCCACGTTGAGATGATCATTCTTGAAAATGAGCAGATTGTTCCTAAAACAGAAGAGGAGGTGACACAGAAGAAAAAGATATCCTGGAAGGAATTGAAAAAACAAAACAAAACATGTGGCTTGGGAATGCATTCAGCATAAAATAAATGCAAATAAAAGCAGAAAACAAGAGAAATAAAAGTTGAGTTCATTTTGTGCAATAGTCTGTCTGTGTTTCCACTGTTCTGGTGAGAATGAAATACATGTGCCTGTCTGAGCTACAAAGTCGAAATTGCATGATTTTGGTTATTCCACATGAGAGTTAGATATTCTTATATGCATTTAAAACTGCATCGAATAATATAAAGTTGAACAATAAAATGCGTGCTAATTATCTATCTATCTATCTGTCTGTCTGTCTGTCTGTCTATCTATCTTTGTAGGGCCGCACTCGCGGCATATGGAGGTTCCCAGGCTAGGGGCTGAATCGGAGCTGTAGCTGCCGGCCTACACCACAGCCACAGCAACGCCAGATCTGAGCCGCATCTGTGACCTACACCACAGCTCCTAGCAATGCTGGATCCTTAACCCACTGAGCGAGTCCAGGGATCGAACCTGTGTCCTCATGGATGCTAGTCAGATTCGTTTCTGCTGAGCCACGATGGGAACGCCCATGCTAATATTAAATTTTTTTTCCTTAGAACAACATTAAATAACAAAATATACGATGGAGACTTGAGAGACTTTGGAAGAAAGGAGAGCTCTGTATTTCAATACCAATAATGGCATTTTTTTCTTGCTTTTTGAACTAGGGGATCCACATTTTCATCCTCTATGGACCCTGCAAATTATGTAGCTGGCCCAGGGACTGGTTTTCTTAAGGCCTAGACCCAAACTGACACAGCATCACTTTTGCCTCATTCTGTTGGTCAGAGCTAGTCAGAAGACCAGCCTGGAGCCAAGGGGGAAGGGAAACAGACTCGAGTCTTGAAGAGCAGCATTTGACACAGAGATGGGAGGAGTTATGGGGGACTATTTTTGAGGTCGTATGTCTTAACCTTTCTGATCCTCAGGCTTCTCATCTGTAAAATGGGAATAATTCTGCTTACTTCCTAGGGTTGTCTGAGAAAAAAGGGATGCATATTGTGGTTGCAATTCCTGGAACACAGTGATGGCTCACTCAGGGTTGTTCCCTCCTTTTTCGGTCTTTTTTCTTTTTCTTTTGAGGGCCATACCTGCGGCATATGGAAGTTCCCAGACTAGGGGTTGAATAGGAGCTTCAGCCACCAGTCTATACCACAGCCACAGCAAATGCCGGATCTGAGCCTCGTCTGCGGCAGTGCTGGATCCTTAACCCACTGGGCGAGGCCAGGGATCGAACCTGTATCCTCATGGATACTAGTCGGGTATCCATAACCTGCTGAGCCAGAGCGGGAACTCTGGTCCCTCCTGTTCTTTAATCTTGCTTTTCAAATGCTTACCTATATGCTATCTCATTCATTCATTCATTCATTCACTCACTCAATATATGAGTCCTGTGACCCAGGTACTGTTTTAGGAGCAGGGGTCATGGGAGAGAATAAAACAGACAGAAATCCCTGCCTCATGAAGTTTACACTTTGATAAGAGAGACAGACAAAAAAAGAATATGATCAAATATGTGATATGTTTGGTGAGGAAAGATGCTAAGAAGAAAAAAGCAAGGGTGGGGCGGGGTAGAGAGCGCTCAGCTGAGGGCTGCAGCGTTAGCCGATGCGGCCAGGGAGGCCTCGGTGAGAGGATGTGTTCGAGTAAATCCTGAAGGCCATGTCCTGAGCCCCTCCAGGCAGAGGGGACGGCAGGTGCAAAGGCTCCGAGAGGGGAGGCCTGGGTGTTTGTGGAAGTCAGGGCCCAGCACGGCTGGAGTTGAAGCCAGAAAGGAGCTGAGGGTGGAGAGGGCAGCTCTGCTGGGACCACTGTAAGGCTTTTGCTCTAGGCGGGGGATGAGATGGAAGCAGTCGGCAGGTTTGGAGGAGAGGGCCCCTGGCTGCAGGAGGACCCCAGGCTGCTTCAGGGAGCAAGAGAGGAGGCAGGGAGGCCAGTGATGGTGGCCTGGTTGGGGGGGTGGGGGTTCCCTGGAGGAGGGAAAAGTGGCTGGACTCTGAACAGTTTTTTTGGGAGGCAGAGCAAACAGGATCTACCTGTCGACTCACGGTCGAACAATTTGGAAAGCAGATGTTATCAGATTCTCATTTTGTACAAGAAAAACTTGGGAGAGGCTGAGTGACTTCGCAATGTCTTAGGGCGGCCGAGCGGGCAGGGAGGCTGACGAGTTCGCAGGCGTGTGTGTGTCTGCAGGTGGGTGTGGCTGTGACGTTCCTTTCTCTGGGTCTCTGAATCTGTCACACCATCTCCATCTGTCCCCCCACCCACCACCGCCGCCGCCCCACTTTCCAGCCTCTATTCTCCTGTGTGTTGCAGACACATCATCATCTTCTCCCAAGTCCGTCTCTGAGGAGTTTATGTGCTTCTGGTGCCCAGGGGACCCACTCTATGCCTCTGAGGGTGTGTAACTCTGTGCGTGCCCTTGCGCTGGCATGTCTTACATGGGTATGCGTGTCCCCAGTGCTCGTGAGTCTGAGTGTTACTTTGGCGTCTCTGAGGTGTATGTGGATACCCCCGGCTGTGAGAACCTGTGCGTGTTTGGGGGGGAGGGGGGGAGGCTTAAGGGACTGAGTGTGTGTGTGTGTGTGTGGTGTCACCTGTGTGTGCCAGTGTGATGCACGGAGTTGTCCTTTCTCCTCTCTACCCGTCCAGATTTGCTCTCATCCTAAAAGGCCCAGGTCAAGCCTCCTCCCTTTTTTCTAGTTCCTCACCTCCCCCTGCCCCATCTCTCAGTCACTGATGCCCCCCATCCTCTGGTGGTGGTCTGGCTGGCTTAGAGGGGATCTGCCTTCTAGAACGCCATCTCCCACAAACTGCAGGGCGGAGTGGGGCTTAGACACATCCTGTCCCCTGGTCAGCCATCAGCCTCCCTCTCCTGAGGCCAGCTGCCCCCCGCCCCCTCCGCCGTGGGGTGCTTGAATGCAGAAGGAGCCGGCAGCCTCAGCAGAGACAGGTGCCGGCAGGCTCCCTGCCCCTGAGTGGCCAGCTGGCCCCCAAGGCAGCGGGATGTAGTGCCGCACTGCGCTCTCTCAGTGAGCTCCCAGGCACAGGCTGGTCGGGAGGACCTTGGGACCCCAGAGACTCCCCCACTCTCCGCCTAGAGGCCTCCAGCCTAAGGCCTCCTCGCTGAGCTCAGGCCCCCAAGTGGTCGTGGGCTCCTTTTGGTCTAAACCCTTTGTCCCTCTCTGTCCCCTACTTCCCATGACACTGGTTCCTCGGGGAGCCCTTTAGCTTTTCCTGTAGGTACCAGAAGGTCCATTTTCTTTAACCCATGGGGAGTCAGGCCCTCACTTTTGGCAAGGTGAGCAGATGCCAGGAGGAGTGGGGCCACATCCGTCCACCCCCAGGCCAGGCTGTCTTTCCCTCAGTCCTGGCCAGGTATGCTTCTGCCTCAGGGCCTTTGTTCTAGCTATTTCCTCCGTCTGGAATGTTTTCTCTCAGACCTTGCTTGGCTCCTTCTCCAAGCTTTTGTTGAAATGGCACCTTTTCAACAGGGCCTCCACGGACCGCCCAATTTAATACTGTGACCTGTGTACACATGGACACACACACCCCTTGTCACCCCCCACCCCCGTCCCAGCGCACGCCCTCCCCTCTCACCTGCCCAGCACCTTTCACTTCTCAGCCTGGCTCCATCTCCTCTTTTCCCCTGTGTCACCCGCCACCTTCTTACCTACCTTACTTTGCTTGTTCTATCTGCTGTGTCTCCCCAACAAGAACGTTGGCCTCATGAGGGCAGGGATCTTTGTTTTGCTCATGGATGTTCCCCAAGTGCCTGGAACTTTGTTGGGTCATTTTAGATGCGCTACAGACCTTATGGTGCTGTTGGGACTGTCACCCGGAGGAGAGCGGCTGCGCGAGAGAAGGCTGGTCCTCTGAGGGTCCGGGTGGGGGGCAGCTGCAGGACCACCGGACCTGTGGTCAGGGGGGACGGACTTGTGCCCCCTCCCAGGGGAGGGCCAGCTCCCTTCCGCCGCAGCTGCCCCCCTCCCTGGAGCCACACCCCTGGGCCAGCCCTGCACACGTCTGTTGGCTCACACCTGCGCACCCTGCACCCGGGGCCCCACCTCCCGCCAGTCCCTGTGCACTCGCCCTTGACGCAGTGGCTGTGGTTTCAAGGCCTCAGAGGTGCAGATTGGAGTCAGGGCGTCCTGTTCTCTGTGGCTGCAGCAGTAGGTGGGGGTGGGGGACAGGCTCCCCTGCAAACAGACACACGCAAAGGCCCCTTCTCCCCACCTTCTTACACCCATGAACACATGCCCGTGCACGCAGGCAGATGGCCAGCCTGCTCTTAGGCCCTGGGAATGGGACCTGGGCAGCCCTCTGCAGCAGACCCGCTGCGGGCAGGGAGCCGCCAGGCCATTCCCCGTGCCTGAGCTCCCACCTTCACGGCTTCACGCCCAGCATGTGGCCTGCCAGCCTGGTCTCAGTTCTTTCCTCTGGGGGAGGTCTTGTTCTGCCTTCTCCTGTCAAAACCACATCCCTGTGGGAGGGGCGGTGTATTCAGCCCTCGGTGGGGTCCAGCGGTCTGGCCAGTCCGGGAGCATGCTGATCTCTGGCTCAGAACTCTGCCGCGACTCCCCAGTACCCGCCAGGTTCAGCCCAAAGCCCCGGACGTGGCCCCCCTGCTCCGGTCATCTCCACCGCGAGGGGAGGCGAGCGTGCCCTCTGGAGCCAGGCATCCGGGGTTGAATGTCAGCTCCGCGTGACTGCAGGCAAGTCGCTTAACCTCCCTGTGCCCCAGCGTCCTGCCTCACGGGCGCTGTTGTGAGAATTACATAGGTTTATATGCAAAGCACTTAGCACAGCACCTGCTGTGCAAGAAAGTTGTCAATAAATGATAGCTGGGGAGGATGTCTGTTTCCTGCCAGAAAGGACCCGAGAACTGTCCTCCTACGGGGCTTGCAGCTCAGCTCTCAGCTCTGGCCCCTTCAGACTGAGCCAGCAGCTTCCAGGCCATCTGGGAGCTGGCTGGAGACTCAGAGTGCCAGCACCCCCCTGCCCGGGGGGGGGGGTGTCTTAAAGCAGCAGGTGGGGGGAGGGGCTTGCACACCGTGACCTGCAGCCATTTGTGGGGTGGGTGTCCCCCAGCCCCCGTCCCAGCCTCAGACTAGTCCAGCACCTGCATCCTCCCTCTTCCCCTGCCTTGCCAAGGCCCTCTGCCTTTGCAAGGCTCCTGCAGGAAGAACGCCTGTCAGCTCGGCCACCTGAGTGCCCACAGCTCCTATATCCTGGAGCCTGAGTTTCCTCAAGAAGAAAGAGAATAAAAACACCCACATCCAGGGAGGTCAGGGATGAGCAGTGCACGGCCAAGGCAGCCAGTCAGGGCTGACTATTGCTACTGGCTGCACCCCAGGCCTGGTGGGTCCTGCCCGCCATGCTGGGGTCCCCCCAGGGCCGAAGGAAAGACCTGTTGATGGAGAGGGGGCTGGGATGGACTCTGGGAGCTGAGAGGGAGCACAGTGACCCGAGCTGGAGGGTGGCCGGTGCTTCCCCAAAGCGGCCTGAAGGAGAGAGGAAGGAAGGGAGGGCGAGCCGACTGCACCCTGGGCCCCAGAGGAAGTTGAAAGCCGGGGGCCGCGGTATGACAGTTCAAGGGCCCCGTGCCACAGGCGCCCCGCTCCACCTGCACCTGCTGACGTCAGTGGGGAGTGCAGGACCCCGGCACCTTACCCCACTGGCCCTGGGTCTGTGAGTCTGGGTCCCATCCGGGGGGCTCCCTCGACTGTTCTCTGCACGGCTGGGTGGCTAGCGGGCCCTTGCGTCTTTAAGTCAGCATTGCCCTCTCCAGGCTCCTTGAACGCAAGGCAGCCGTTTAATAGCACCTCTTCATCTCACCCCATGGGCTCACCTCTCCCAGGTATGACCCTAGAATCTATTAAACGCCTGTTATATATCAGGTGGTTACATGCCCACAAGCTCATTTCATCCTTCACAATAAAATGCCTTCACAAAAAGGCATTTTACAGAGAAGGAAACCATCTCAGAGAGGTTCAGTAACCTGCCTGAGGTCACACCGCTTGGAGGTGGCCCAGCTGGCCTTCCAACGCTGGCTCCTGTCATGAAGTTCCACCTGCCACCCGTGGGCGGGTGGACTCACCGCGGAGGCGCCCTCAGCGAGCCAGAGCAGCCGGCTCTCTTGTTTGTCAAGGAGGAAATGGACACCCAGCGCTGGAAGCCAGTGCCCCAGGCCATGCCACAGGCTCCTGGCAGAACCAGGCAGGATTGGAGAACTTTCTTCTGGCACCGCATGCCTGGTAGGAGGGGCTCTGCCAGGAAGTCGCCTTCCTTTACTGCCTCCGGGTCTCTGCTCAGAGGCTGCCTTCTTGGAGAGAAGCCTTTCTGGGCAGTTCCAGCAGAAGGAGAGCCCTGTCACCCTCCATCCTCCGGCCCCGCCTTATTTTCCTTCATGGCACTTACTGTCACTTGCAGTTTTATGTGTCAAATGATTTGTTTATTGTCTCCCCCCTTCCCTGCGACTCGCATGTGAGCACCGTGACTCAGAGGGTCTGTCTCGTTGCCTGGCTTAGACTAGTACCTGGCACGCACTCAGCAGCGTTTGGTGGAACGAATGAATGACTGAATGAGAGCAGTCAGATGGTAAGGGTGGAAGCTGATGCTTAATGGGGGCAAGTCTGGTGTGAAGACAAACTTATTCATGGCAAGCTAAATAGATCGTTCTGGGTGGAGGAGGGGAATGAGAAATAATTTACAAAAGGGAAGGGGCATGTACAGCCATGCAGTCTGGCACCCAGACCGTAAAGTGAGTGGTGTACCCCACCCCTGCCGCCCACCACCCGCCACCCACTGCCAGTTGTACAGTTCTCAACTTGAACAACAGTACCTGGTGCCCTGGGGGATGGGGAAGAACCCCACAGTCTTGGGGCCCCTCAGCGGGGATGAGCGGAGGCTGCTCTGCAGGTGCCTGCAGCTGGAGGAACAGGCTGTACCCTCCACGAGGACGCCACGTGGTCGGGGTTAGCAGTCTGCCATCCGGTGGCGTTGTCACCACAGACAGTGGTCCACCCAGGGGGAGCAACCGTTCTGCTGTTAGCCGTCTCTGGTACCTGGAGTGCCTGGCGGGATGCGGCCGCAGAAACCACCTTGACACACCCCGCAAACACACACCGAACTTGGTGGACAAAGATAATCGCCACCGCGGGAGGGGAGGGCTGTTTCCTGAGGCAGCTCTGGAGGCGGAGGACACCGTGTTCTGAGACGTCTCCACCGAGCAGAGGGCTCGGCCCCCCCCCCCCCCCCCCCCCCCCCCCCCCCCCCCCCCCCCCCCCCCCCCCCCCCCCCCCCCCCCCCCCCCCCCCCCCCCCCCCCCCCCCGCTCCCCAGCCCCACAGGCCGGGCACAACAACAGTCAGCCCGTGTCGGCGGGCCCGGCTTCCATGAGTCACCTTGCCCACAGCGGCCTCGCTGGGCGATGTTATCAGCGCTCCTGCTTACCTAATTCCTTGGGTGACATCACCACCGCCTCCATCCTCTCCTTCTCGGCACCGCAGCCTGCAGCCTAGCGCAGCCTGGAAGAGAAGGCGGTGGAGGGCTCTTGCCAGGCGCCACCAGCACAGGTAAATTAGGACCCTGAGCGCTTTGGCCTTTAGCCCCCGGGCGCTTGGCCTAGTTCCTTGCTGCACACGGGCCTTGGTTCACCTCCCAGGAAATGCCGTCTGGAGTCGGGTCCGAGAGACACCTCCCCACCTCTGCCCCATACTTGTCCCCTCCCTCCGTTTCAGGTGTGGGCCGAGCTGCTCCCCCGGCAGTGTGTTCAGACCTGGAGGTCCAGGCCCCGAGTCCAGCCCTTCGCTGGCTCAGGCGTTTGCTCCTAAATTCCATCTTGTGCGGGCCCAGCTGCCTCTCGGTCCAGCCACCTTGCCGGGGGGGATACAGCTCCCTCAGGGGTCCCCCAGCTCTTTCCTCTGCCACCTCCCCCTCGGGGCACCCTCCTGGGAGCCCAAGCCAGTCCTTTCCCTCCGTAGCCCAGCATTCCCTCTGTCTTCCCCTCGCAGTGTCACTGTCCCAGGGCTGATCCAATGTGGTCAGTGGCACGTGGAGGGTGCTGTAGGGTCAGCAGAGTGGTGGGTGACAGGGGTGACCAGCGACTGTGCTGTTCCTCCCTTTAGAGTGGGCACCAGGGGGGTCGAGGCTCAGGGGCCTTGAGAGGGCTCAGGGCTTAGGCTGCGATGGGAGGCTGCCCGGGCCTGGCCTGCCAGCGCGGCGGGAGGGCAGCGGGTGGGGAGGGCAGGGAGAAGAGCCAGCCCTTTGAACTGCCCCAGCAGCATCCTCTGTGGCCCCAGGAGACAGCACCTCAAACCTCGCTGCCTGGGGCCGGGGAAGGGGGAAGGGGAGGTTTCTTAATACTAGTCATTTTTACTCTAGTTATTTGACCAAAATGAATTGTTCTTAGAAGGAAGAAGGAGAAAACAAACAAAAACCAAAAAACCCACCAATGAGGTCACTTCTATTATCCCGGCTCCTGAGGAAAAGATCCCAAGAGCAGATAGCATACCTGGGCCGGGGCTGTTCTCACCCCCTACACACAGTCTGGCCACTCTGCACCCAAACCCCAGTGGCTGCCTTGGCACCCTGGAACGTTGTTAGAAGGTCGTTCCAAGTGAGGAGGGGTGGGCCCGGGGAGAGGCCTAGAGGAGCAGGCCTGGGCTCAGCTCCACACACCCCGGACTTGCTGGGTCTCTGTTTCCCCAGCTGCCAAAGAGGACAGCCACCGTGGAACCACTGAGATATTAAGCTGTGTGAAAATGCTTGGCAGTGGTCACCAGCCAGCCTTCAGGTTGGGGTCCTGGAGAGAAGGGAAAAGGGAATTAGGGAGGATTTCCCAGAAGAGGTTACGCCTCAACAATTTAAAAACGTTAGATCAGTTGTCTACATCTGCTCTTAGAATCTTTCAGGTTCCTTTTCTTTTTTTCTCTTTCTTGCTTTCTTTCTCCTCCTTCCTTCCTTGCTTTTTAGGGCCACACCTGCATCATATGGAGGTTCCCAGGCTAGGGGTCCAATTGGAGCTACAGCTGCCGGCCTACGCCACAGCCACAGCAATGCAGGATCCAAGCCACGTCTTCGACCAACACCACAGCTCACAGCATTGCCAGATCCTTAACCCACTGAGCAAGGCCGGGGATCGAACCTGCATCCTCATGGATACTAGTCAGATTCGTTTCTGCTGCACCATGATGGGAAGTCCTTACGTTCCTTTTTGGTCCTAGGCATCGTCTAGTGGGTGTTCTGCTGCAGTACTTCCCGTCTTGGCTGCAGACTAAGCTCAAATTCTAGTCGCCCTTGACTGCTGTCCTCAGAGTGTAGCCTGATTTCGGCTGTAGTCTGAGCTCTTTTCCCCTTTAACCGGGAGCCCCAAACTCACCCACACTTACAGAACACAAACATACCTCAGACTCCTCTATCCCAGACTGA
>PVHT021183519.1:1286368-1325219 GCA_004024745.2 Catagonus wagneri | reverse complement strand
GTTTTTGTAATAGTTTAGATCCTCATCTCTTTTCTTAAGGCTGGCCAGTAGAACCAGTCAGACCTCCTGGGCCATTCTCCACACAGCTGATGTGATGGCACTCGCCTCTCCTGGTGGCTCCCACTTGCTTCTCTGCCCTCATGTCGCAGCACTGCAGGACAGGAACAGCCCACGTGCCTGCTGGAGAGGGCCAGGGCCAGACCTGCTTCCTTATGTTTGCTCAGGCTGCTAGGACAGCCCTTCCCTCACTCCTTCCTCAGAGCCCCGCTCCACTCTGTCCACTCTATACTACGTTTGAACCGCCCTGTGGTGCCTCCCCAGACATAACCTCAACCTATGTCCTCTCTCTGCCTAGACCCCCATCCCACCAAAAGCATGGCCTCCAGTTTTACCCCTTTCCCGCTTGGGACCTCAGACAAGTTAACTTTCTCTATGAGCGTTCGTTTTCTCATCTATCAAATGGGGTATGTCACTACCTGCTTCCCAGGATGGGTAATTGAGCCAGTCAGTGCTTGGCACGGAGCCTCGCACAGCATGAGAAGGTAGCAAATAGCTCTCATGGTTTCCACTCTTGTTGTTAATTACCAGGTCCTGGGAGAAAGCGCAGACAACTCAGGGTGGCTGACATCTCGGCCCTCCTGTTCCCGAGACTTTCCGGCACAAGCAACGCGGCCCCTTCATCCCCTCTGAGCTTTATTCAGAGCTCTCAGTTCATCCCCTTTCTGGCTGCCTGCTCTTGCCACCTAGATAGGGGCTTGGGCAAGGCTTCCTCGTCTCCTGTTGTCAGCCCTTCCTCCCAGGACCCAGTGCTGTCACAAGGGGCTGTGACAGCCAGTGTCAGGACTGTTTTCAGCTTGGGAGCAGTGTGGGCTGCCACGCTCACTTCCCTTATGGCCACTGCAGCGGTTTGCTCAATAGGGCCCCAAAGTGTGCCCCCAACCACACAGGGAGTGAGATGCTGAACCAGGGTGCTGGCAAACCCAGGCGTTTTGGCTTCAAAGCCAAGACTCTATCATTTCTGCCACATGGCTGTCCCTTCCTTTTTTTGCATCTATATGATTCAGTCTCCTCATCTGCACAGTGGGCATAAAAATTCTTTCTCCTTCTTCGTCCAGTGGAGAGGCGAGAGTGGGGTCAGGACGGGAGGTGGAGACCTTGCCGTGTCCAAGGCAGGCAAGCCTGGCTGGGGTGAGGGCTCTAAGGCGATAAACAGGAGGTGAGGGAGGCCAGTCCAGTCTCCACCCTTCTGTCGGCCCAAGTCCTGTGCCTGAGTCCACAGCACCCCCTGCTGGCAGGTCACCCAGAAGCTCCCTGTGGGCAGCACCAGCTCCAAGCTTCCATCCATCCCTTCAGTGACCACTGGGATGGTGTTGCCTCTGCCCTCAGGGAGCCCAGTCTGAGGTTGAACGTGCACCCATGGCTCCGGAAGCCCAGGTTAGGGGTGGGAGCCAGGGTTTCTCTCTGAGAAGGGAGCTTCCTAGGCTAAGGGGTTCAACATTCTCTTGTGAACCCACTGAAATCTCTTCTGGAGAGAAAGATCTGCAGCCTGGCAGGAAGCTGGGCGGTCTGCTCTGAGCCTAGCAGCTACCCCTTGATTAGGGCCACCTCCCACTGCCCCCACCTCTACCCTGCAGGGACCGTGGGGGAGACATTAGGTGTGGGCAGATGCTGAGCAATAAGGGCTGGGCCCCCTCGACAGCACCCTTGCCACGTGGCTATGGTCCTCTCAGCCCTCCGGAGCCCAGGCCCACCTTCCTTCTTGTCAGGACTTTTCTCCCATCAGCAGCAGCTTCATCATCTCAGCATTTCCTCAGTCTGATTCTGCGTTGGGTGCTGGGGATTCAGGGAACAATAAGCCCCTAAGAACCCTCCCCTGCCACCCCATTGTCTCCCTTCCCACTCATCCCCAGTATCTTTCCTGCTCTGGGCTCCAGGACCTGCTCTGGAGGCAGGCAGCCTTAACACCCCAGATTAGAATACAACCAGCTGTGAGCACCTTCCTACCCTTCCCTGGGAAGGCTCCACTCACCTCTCAACCCTGAGCTCTATCGTGTCTTTGAAACTTTCTTTTCAAACTGCATCCTTCCTGGAAAGTTTATAAAAGACCAGATCACAATCCTCCTCTTCCAGGAAGTCTTCCTGGGTGGATCCCGGCCTCAATAATTTGCCCAAATTCAGTCTTTTCCAGGATCTCCTGGCACACACTGCTGGGTCCCGGGTTCATTTCTTGTCCCATCTCCCTGACAGCAGCTCCAGGCCTCAGGAGGGAATACCTGCATCTCCTCCTCCCCTGGAAAGTCGTGGACCATCCACACGTGATCCTTTTACATCAGCGCTTCTCAAATGGACACAGTTTTGCCCCCAGGGGGCATTTGGCTGGAGGTAATTTTGGCTGTCACAGGTGGGAGGTGGCACTGCTGGCATCTAGTAGGCTCGGGGGATGCTGCCGAACACGTTCCAGAGCCCAGGACAGCCCCTGGTGTCAAGACTGTCAAGGCTGAGAAACTTTGATTTAAGCAAATCCACAGATTAAGTATTAAAATAGTGACCAAAATAGAGGCAGTGGCTCACAGGGGAAAGAGAGAGTGCAGGTGGCTCCGACCAGACACTGGCGCCCCCCACCCCACGTGGGCTTTACACCCCCACGTGCCTCCCACACCCCTTCATGGGCCAGTGGTGTCTTGTGTAAGTGGAGGCGATCTGACCTAGAGGAAGAGGAGCCAGCGCCCTCCTAGAGAGTTCCTGGGGAAGTGGGCCTTGGGTGGGGAGCCCTTTGGGCGCAGGGCCTCATTTACGTTGTCTGTGAAACGGGGATGGGCGCCGCCTTCCAGCCGGAGTGGTCAGTCATTTCCCCCGTGCTGGTGGGCAGGAGCCCTCCCCCGGAGCTGAGGCTGGAGTCCCGGCCCCCTTAAACAGATGCGGGGGTTACTGTGACTCCGCTTGCCCTCCCAGGAAACAGCTGTAAGAACAAGAACCCTTTGGTAGGCTTCATCAAAGCTGCCTCCATGTCCCCTGGGAACTGACTGGGCGGGTGGTGGGGGGCGGTGAGAGCCGCCAGCTGGGAACAGCTTTGAGGCTCCAGTGCAGAGGTGGAGGCTACAAAGGGTGCCCCCTCTTTGGCTGGGGTTAAGAATGTCCCTGAGGCGGGTCACCTAGGGGCTCCTCGGGGCCCTTCTCTGCATCCTCCCTGGGTGGCTTGGGTGACCAGCGCTCTCGGCACCGAGCAGAGGAGTCCTCTCCTGCTGTGACGAGCTCTTTGACTGTGGCTCTGACTCCCTGTGGCAGGGGTCTGCGAGGAGGGCGGTGGGGGTGGGGGCAGGGTCCCTGGGGCTCCAGTTAGGGGACCCTAGTGAAGTCTTCCTGGGGTTCCCAGACCTGCCTCACTCAGAGGCCAAACCTGTCTGGAAACAGACTGGTCTTTCAGGAGAACAAGTAGCAGGCAGAACTAGCTTAAAACCTCTCTGCCAGCCAGAGGCCCTCCAGTACTTTCCACCATGAAAATATTGCCCAACAGCTCCTCCTATGGGGTGCGGTATGCGCATGTGCATGCGTGCGTGCGTGTGTGTGTGTGCGTGCATATGCGTGCACACGTGTACACATGCTGCTGCCACAGGTCTCCCATTGCAGCCTTGGGGGGAAGGGCGCTTTTTGGAGTTAGCGTTGGGGCCAATTGCTGGAATCTCTACAGAGACATTTATTTAACTCCTCAGTTCCCTCATCTGTGAATGGGTTGTTGCTAGGATTGAATGAAGTAACGTGTGCCGAGCCCTGTTCCTGGGCTAGAGCTACCGCGCAGTACAAATGGCAGTTGTGGTTGCTGTTATTGCCACCGTCGTCACCATGTGGGGTACCGTGTTTCCAGAGTCCAGTTTCTAGGTAATCTATTGCTTCAGGCTGGTGTGAAAAACAATGCAATTTCAGGGTATTTTTTAAAAAGCATCTTAGGTGTGGTTGGGAGAAGCCTTAGCCCCAGAAGCACCTTGGAAATGTGGGGTTCAGGATGACACCCCAGAGGGGGACAGCTGGGGATGCAGCTGAAATTGGCTGTATTCCTCCTGCTTTGGGAGCATGTGAAATTTGTGCTCAGTCTGGGTGAGTGGCTGGGCCGTGTTAAGTACTCCGGGTGGGGGTGGGGTGTGCGGGGTGTTTGCCAAGTGGGAGCTTTTCCCGTCCTGCGTGCCTGTGAGGCTTTCGCTGTGTGTCTGACCCTCTGGGTTGATCTGCCTCACTGTTTCTGCCTATCTGTCTCTCTACCTATCTTTCTCCCCCTTTCTTTCGATTAAAAATTTTTTTTTTTTTAATGGCGGTAACATTGGTTTATAACATTATATAAGTTTCACTTGCACATTGTTTTCCTACTTCAATATACCACACGGCGTGCTCACAGCCCAAAATATCGCCTCTGTCTGTCACTATGCAGTTGATCCCTCATACCCGGTTCGTCCTCCCCACCCCCACCCCTTCCCCTCTGGTAACTGCTACTCTTTTCTCTGAATCTAAGTGCTAGTTTTCGTTTGGTTTGTTCACTTATTTTGGGTTTTTTTTTTGTTTGCTTATTTTTAGATTCCACATAGAAGTGAAATCATATGGTATTTGTCTTTCTCCATAAGACTTATTTCACTTAGCATGATACCCTCAAGGTCCAACCATGTTGTCACAAATATATATATAAAACATCTTTATCAATTCATTTGTTGATGGTGCCTCGCCAGTTCTTAAATGCACATGTCCATGCAGCTCTCCTTGCTTTTGCTACTGTGTGTATTTTGTGGGTGCCTGGTCATTGGGTCCTTTCCACTGGTGGTCTGATCCCTGTAGGTCTGATCTGTGGGAGCCGCAGCTGAGTGAGGGGTTCCAGCCTGAGGGGAACGGAGGAGGGCAGGCTGCTTCCTAGGGAGGGCTGGGTTTGGAAGCCATGTTGGATTTGGGAACGACCTTCTCATGCAGGCGGAGGTTAAAGATTCTTCTTGCCTAAAGTAAACGGTACTTACTGAATCTAGCTCTGAGCAGAGAGGGAGCTTAGAGCCCCTCCCTGGACCAGTTCTCTCATTTTACTGACCGCGAGAGGGGAGTCCTGAGACCAGCCGTGACTAGGAGCGTGGAGGTGTGCACTGCTAGGGCTGTGGGCCTCTGCCAGGCATCTCCTGGGCCTTGCTCCCTTCCCCAAACGTCCCTTTCCAGGACCAGGCCTCAGGCAGAGGTAGGAGTCTCAGCTGGGAACCTGGGCTTGGGCCTTCAGCTGGGCCTGGGCAGGGCCTTTTCTGAGAATAGGCTCTTGGAGGAGATAGGATTCCCCCAATAAACACTGCACTTTTTTTTAGTGTCCCAAATATGGCATGGGACATGCTTCTATTAAAAATGATTTGCAAGAGTTCCCGTCGTGGCACAGTGGAAACAAATCCGACTAGGAACCATGAGGATGTGGGTTCGATCCTTGGCCTCTCTCAGTGGGTTAAGGATCTGGTGTTGCCGTGAGCTGTGGTGTAGGTCGCAGATGCTGCTCGGATCTGATGTGGCTGTGACTGTGGTGTAGGCCGACAGCTGTAGCTCCGATTCGACCCCTAGCCTGGGAACCTCCATATGCTGCGGGTGTGGCCCTAAAAAGCAAAATAAAAAATAAATAAATAAATAAACTGTGCAATTCTCAACTTAAAATAAAAAAAAATGAAAAAAATATAGATTAAAAAAAATGATTTGCAGAGTTCCCATTGTGGCTCAGCATGTTAAAAACCTGACATAGTGTCTATGAGGATGTGGTTTGATCCCTGGGCTTGCTCAGTGGGTTAAGGGTCCAGCGTTGCTTCAAGTTGCAGTGTAGTTTGTAGTTGTGGCTCAGATCCAGTGTTGCTGTGGCTGTGGTGTAGGCCAGAAGCTACAGCTCTGATTGGACCCCTAGCCTGGGAACTTTCATAGGCCGTAGGTGCGGCCCTTGGGAAAAAAAAAAAAAGAAGAAGAAGATTCACATTGATCTGAAATTCAGATTTAAGTGAGCATTCTGTATTTTTATTTGCAGCTCTACTTCAGGGCCAGGGGACTGGGGGCTGGTGAAGAAGTGGGGAGGGTGCAGCCACGTTCCACGCAGGGACAGCTACCTCAGGTCCACCCAAGTCAGCTTCTACCTGTTGAGTGTTTCCTGGGGCCAGCCTTGTGCCAGGAGCAGTGAGGGTGACACGCTGGGAGACCCCTGACTCTGCTTGTAGGCCCTCATGCTCCAGCTCAGTGGGCCTGGGTGTGGGAACAGGGTCACTGCCCGGGGTCTGGAAACCAAACTGGTCAACGGGAGCTCTCCTGCAGATGTGGCCACTGGTTTTCAAAAGTCAAGAGATACCATTGTGATGAATAAAATGCACATTTGTTTAAAGGCAAGCATTACATAATAGCTTTTGGCTCTTAAGGCTTTTTCTCAAGAAAATACCAAAAGTAATTACTAGGGGAGAAGGACGCTCTGGGGGTTTTCATACTGGAAGAAATCTGAGGACTGTTAAGACTAAGGACTCTAGGACTTGACCTTTATAGACTGTGGACCCAGTGGGCATCTGGTGAAGCCTATGGACTTTTTCTTGTGGTAAAGTTTTCAAATATATAAAAATCAAACCCACAGGACTGCAAAAGAAACCAGTGGCACAGAAATACGTAAGGGAATAAATAAGGGAACCAGCTTTATGAATGAGTAATAGATGTGCTTCTTTATTGATGCTTTGGTGGCGATGGTTTTAAAGTGGCGATAGGCAGGTATTTCAAAAGATTGGCAGCAATTCTAATGTGCTCTCAAAATGTCTATGATTTCTATTTGTGACAAAGTCACAATTTCTGCAAGTACTACTATAGATTGTTCCCTGCATGCACAATGGAAGGAAATGCTCACTTTCAGTTAGAGGCTAGTGAAAATAAATATGTAGTTTTTTCCCGTCCAAAGTCATGGATTCCTAAATTCTATCTTTAGACCTCTGTGGGCTCGGGGGGTGTTTATGCCCTTAGGTTAAGGGCACTTGCTCTAGAGGGAAAGCCCGCAAGAGGGACATAGAATAGAGCATAGGCGAGAGTCGCTCATACTCAGAAACTGGAAGAAATCAGACAGAAACATGATTGGCAGCCTGAAGGTGTGTGTCAGTGTAGGTGGGCTGTGTCTGTCCATAGGACCCCTGGGAAGACCCTAAGGATGATCTCACTTGCACTGCCTGAGCCAGCCTTGCAGTTCCTGGGTTAAGCATTGCCTGCTGTGTCCTTAGTCACTCACACACACACACAAAAGATCTGAACGTCACCCACCCTCCAAGAACCCAAAACACTGTGACTTGGAAAGCAGCCCAAATATCCTCAGAAGAGCATCTGCGGGAAAAACAAGCTTGAACTTTATGCTGTTATCAAGTTCCCCCTTGACCTTTAGATCATTATCAAGTTCCCCACTGACAACCGAGTCAGCCATGAAGAGGACAGAAGACAACAGTACACCTGTGTTCACTGTGGCAGTCAAGGCCAGCAAGCACTAGTTCCAGCAGGCTCTGAGGAAGTTCAATGACCTTGACGTAGCTAAGGTCAACACCCTGATCAGGCCTGATGGAGAAACGAAGGCTCCCGACTATGATGCTTTGTATGTTGTCAACGCAATTGGGATCATCTAAATTGAGTCCAGGAGTTCCCTGGTGGCTCAGTGGATTCAGGATCCAGGGTTGTCACTGCAGTGGCTCTGGTTACTCCTGGGGCATGGGTTCGATCCCTGGCCTGGGAATTTCTGTATGCTGCAGACGTGGTCAGAAAAAAAGAAAACCGAGTCTAGCTGGCTAATCCTAAATATAACATTTTTCACTATTTAAAAAAAAAAGCACTGGGGGGGTCTAGAAAGAAGGCTCTGAGGGGAGGACCTCAGGCAGAGCTGGTAACCTGGTGAGAATGAAGCCCCGGTTTTTTGTTTTTGTTTTTTAAGTGGTGGAAGGACTCGCACAGCACAAACACAAATGCCAATGTGAACATCCACAAGCAACTTGATAAGCATATTGTCACAGGAATTAGAACATTATAATGAGGAATTCATAAATAATGCCCTCTCACAGGTGTCAACTCTAACCCCAGATGACTGCTTGTTAAAGCATCAAGCTGCTATCCAGATTATCTGCATGTCAGATATTAGACAGTGGAATTAATCTTGATCTCACTGTGGATTGATGCCTTTTTAAATTTCTTTTTTCTTTTTTCAAGGCCGTTTGAGATATAACTGGCATCGGAGTTCCCGTCGTGGCTCAGTGGTTAACGAATCTGACTAGGAACCATGAGGCTGCGGGTTCAATCCCTGGCCTTGCTCAGTGGGTTAGAGATCCGGCGTTGCCGTGAGCTGTGGTGTAGGTTGCAGACATGGCTCGGATACCGCGTTGCTGTGGCTGTGGCGAAGGCCAGCAGCTACAACTCCTGTTAGACCCCTAGCCTGGGAACCTCCATATGCCAAAGGTGCAGCCCTAGATAAGGCCAAAAAAAAAAAAAAAAAAAAGGAGATATAACTGGCATATAACATTGTGTAAACCTAAGGCGAGCAATGATCTGATCCACGCACAAACTGTGAAATGATCGCCGCAGTACTGTAGCCAACACCCCTCTCCTCACAGAGCTCCAATTTATTTTTTCTTGCGATGAGAACTTTGGAGAAAAACTCTCTTAGCAAATTTCAAATATGCAATACAGATTGTTAACTCTAGTCACCCTGCCGTTTATTACACCCCCAGAATTTGTTAATCCTGTCATTGGAAGTTTCATCTTTTGACCATCTTCACTCATTTTCCGCAGCCCCCACCCCGCCTCTGGTAACCACCAGTCTGCTCTCTGTTTCTATGAGCTCTGTTTTTTAGATTCTGCACAGAAGTGAGATCGTACTCTGACTTATTTCAAGAGGCCCTGGTTCTGAGAAGACTGTGGGCACCTTTGGAATGAGGGGGAGGGAGGCGGGGAAGGAGGGCGGGTGTGTCCAGCCTGGGTTTTGTCTGGTGGGGTGAGAGGGCACAGGATAAGATGCAGGAGGGAGGAAACCAGGAGGAAGTTTCTGGAAATCTGTGCCTTTTGCCTCCTTTCTGAACTTCCCTTCGCCTTACCCCTCCTCCCATCCAGAACCAGGATCCAATTTCCTCTTTTTTCAAAAATTCAAAACAGATTTAATCTTTGGGGATTGTTCTGGGAGGGGAACCTATGGAGGCAAGTTGTCTCTGAAGTTGTAAGAGAAATGTATGGATCTCAAGAGTCTGAAAATAAAAAGTCCGTTTGGCGTGTGAAGCTTCTCGCATCCCGGGCTGCTGGCCACCTGTGTCCTGCCTGAGGTAGACAACACGTAGGGTCACACCCAGGGTTGCTGTCCCTCCCCTTACCCCCACCCCACAGGGACTTTTCAAATATAATCGCAGGGACAAGCCCTAAACTTGGGGAGGGGGTAGCCAGCCCCCTATGACCCATGATGCAGGCTAAGCACGCAGATTCCTAGGTCCCCTTGCAGCCTAATGTATTGGAATCTCCTAGTTGCCATGGGGATTCTGCTGCAGACAATCCATGAAGTCCACTCTGGGCAACTGTGGCCCGTTGGCCAGTGACCCTGCTCACTCAGCTTGGAGCCGGGGCCTCTGCAGTGCTTCATAGACTGGGCTTTGGGAGGGAACTTCCAAGCGTTCGAGAGTTGTTGCCTTCTGTTGTTCTCAGTCATTCTGAAGTGGGGTCAGAGGTGACGGTGTTCAGTGTGTGAACCATGTGCCCGGTGCAGAGAGGGCACAGGGTGACACGGTATGATGTGATGGGGTCACTGCCACGTGTTGTCTCAGCCCCGACTCGAGAGGTACGGAAGGATGCTCCCTGACCTCCCATCACTCATGGCCATGGACCCAAAGCAGACAGTCCCGCAGAAATCCCAGGCCTTCCAGCCTGCTGGGGACAAGCTGTCTCCCATCCAGCCTGGGCCGTCCATGTCTGTGGTCCTCAGAGTCAAAAAGCCTTTTTCCACCAGCCTTTACATTCTACCAGCCTGGCAGGTGACTCCACCTACCAGGAGTCGCCAGGTCAGCATTTCTCATACTGTCTTCTGAGCACATCATGAAATGCAATAAAGTACAGTTAACCCTTGAACAACGTGGAGGTTAGGTGTGCCAACCCTTGCTCAGTCGAAAATCTTTGTATAGGGAGTTCTCGTTGTGGCTCAGTGGTTAACGAATCCAACTAGGAACCATGAGGTTGCGGGTTCGATCCCTGGCATCGCTCAGTGGGTTAAGGATCTGGTGTTGCTGTGGGCTGTGGTGTAGGTTGCAGACGCGGCTCGGATCCCGCGTTGCTGTGGCTGTGGCGTAGGCTGGCAGCAACAGCTCCGATTAGACCCCTCCATATGCCGTGGGTGCAGCCCTAGAAAAGACAAAAAAAAAAGAAAAAGAAAAAGGAAAATCTTTGTATAACTTATAGTCATCCATCTGTATCGGCAGTTCTGCATCCGTGATTCAACCAATTGCTGATTGTGTAGTATTATGGTATTTACCATGGAAAAAAAAGAGTGTAAATGGGTCAGCACAGTTCAAACCCATGTTGTTCAAAGGCCAACAGATATCTGTTCTCCCACAGATATGCAAAAGTGGCAATATTTTCCTTTAAAATTTATTTTGAAAAATATGTGTATGGAAAGTGACAAGTATGTGCACCCATGAATCATTATGTGGTAATCCATCTTTGCAAAATAGGATGCTCTGGCCAAAGACGGCAGGAATTCACACTGGGGCTTGTGCATTGCAGGACCCATGTCGAGATGCTGTGGTCCAATACATTGGGAAATGCTGTATTGGACTGTGAGATCCTTGAGGACAAGAGTCAGGACTGGTGTCCCCTCATAGTTGGTGGACTGTTACATTGGGGGTCCCCAGGGAACCACACACATTCTGGTCTTTATGGTCTTGTATAGTCCTCTCCCACACATGGGCTTGGGCATGTGACTGACTCTGGTCAATGTGCCATCAGAAACACGATGCAAGCCTAGATCAGGCTGGCGCTTGCTTCTCCTCTTGGAGCTTGTCCTCTTGTGGAAGACAGCCACCAAGCTGTAAAGAAGTGTGGGCAGACAGTGAATGACAAGGCAGCACTGGGAGACTGAGAGGCCACGAAGAGGAGCTGAGACACCAAATGCCTTCGTGAGGTCTTCTTGGACTTTCTAGTCCAGCCCAGCAGAATGAGTGGCATGAGCTGTTATCACCCGGAGCAAAAGAACCATCCAGCTGAGCTCTGCCCAAGTTCCTGATCCACAAAATCATGAAAAAGAACTACCTGTTGCTGTTTTGAGCTACTAAGTTTTGGGATAGTTTGTTACATAGCAATAGATAGCAGGTTGTAATAAATGTGTGTGATATAGGTGGGAGGCACATCACAGAGCCAGCTCTGAGGCTAATCCCTTGCTTACATTGGTCCTGGATACATATATTTTCTGCTGTGATTCTTGTGATGGTTAATTTTCTGTGTCAACTTGACTAAGCCACGGAGTGCCCAGATAATTGGTCAAACATGTTTTGGGTGTTTCTCTGATGATGTTTTTGAATGAGATTAGCATTTAAAATGGTAGACCAATAAAGTAAATTGACTTCCACTATGTAGGTGGGCCTCACCCAATCAGTTGAAGGCCTGAATAGAACAAAAGGCTAACCCTCTGCTGAGCAAGAGACAATTCTCCTGTCTGACAGCTTTCAAATAGGGGTGACTTTTCCTGCTTCTATGGCAACCTACCAGGCTTCAGACTGGGACTGAGACATTGATCGACTCTGCAGATTTTGGACTTACCAGCCTCCGCAAATGCATTAGCCAACTCCCTATAATAAATTTCCTTATCTATATGCTATTCGTTTTGTTTCTTTGGAGAACCCTGAATAATACAGGGTAGGGTATTGAGAATCGGGAGCTGCTATCAATGAACCTTTATTTATGTATTTATTGGCCACACCTGCAGCACGGGGAAGTTCCACGCCACAGCAGTGACTTGAGTCATAGCAGTGAAAATGCTGGGTCCTAACTCACTAAGCCACCAGGGAACTCTCATATAACAAACGTTTAAAATATGGAAGTGACTTTTGAACTGGGTAATGTGTAGCAGTTAGAAGAGTTTTTAGGTGCCTGCTGGAAAAACCCTAGATTGCTTTGAGAGACTGTGGGTGGAAATATGAACATTAAAGGTGATTCTGGTGAAGACTTAGAAAAAGAGAGCTGTAGAGAAAGATGTAGATACATCATCATGAAGAGAATGAGGCTGGAACATGAACAGTAACACAGCTTCTGCTGGGATCTCAGGAGGAACATACTTTGGAAGCTGGGAGACAAGGTGATCCTTGTTATAAATTAGCAAAGAACTTGGCTCAGTCGTGTCCCTGTGTTTGGTGGAAGGTAGAACTCGTGTGTGACAAGCTTTGCTATTTAGCGGAGGAGATTTCCAAGCAAAGTGTTGAAAATGTGGACTGGCTAAAAAAAAAAAAATAAAGGAAATTGTGGACTGGCTTCTCCTTACTGCTAATAGTAAACTGTGGGAGGAGAGAGAGATGTTGAAAGAATTGGTAAGCAAAATGGAACCAGAATTCCAAGATGTGAAAAATTCTCAGCCTATCCATAGTTCAAAAAATAAGAAAGCACCATTTGGGAGAAAATAGCAAGAGTACAGCTGGATGATCATTCCATAAAGAGATTACCCACAAATTTAGTCAGCCATCTCAGCAGAAGCCAGGACCAGAGATGGGATTATACCAGCAGAGTCTCTGCCAGCTGGGACTAAAGGGGAGAGAAAAGGGAATGAAGGAATGCTGTCAGATTTCTGGAATCGACAGGACAGGACAATAGAGTACCCAGCCTGAGATGGGGTTATCCTTTAAGAAAAGGTCATTTTTATGACCATGAAGATGACTGAGAGATCATCAAGGCCACCACTCCCACCCCAGGCCCAGGGGACCAGGCTGTTTCACAGGGCAGGGCCACCCTCTCAGTTTCAGAGGGCCAGGAGGCCACCATGCAGTGCCTCGGGGCAAGGCTGCCGGCAGAGCTGTGGGGTCAGGGGTCATGGGGTGATGCTACTGCCTCAGTGAGCATGGGGGTGGGACACTGGCCTCACAAGGATCATTCTGGAGCCTTAAGATCAAGTGGAATTTGCCTGGCTGATTGTGGGCTGGCTTGGAACCTGTAACCCCTTCCTTCTTTCCACTTTGTCCCATTTGAAATGGGAATGTCTGTTTTAGGCCTGTCCCATCATTGAATTTTGGTTGTGTTTTGGAAGCACCTAGCTTGCCTGGTTTCACAGGTTCACAGCTGGGGAGGAATCTTGGCTCAAGATGAATCACACCTCAAGTCTCACCCATATCTGATTTAGGTAACGTTTAGTGAGACTTTGGACTTAGAATTGGTGCTGGAATGGGATGAGGTTTTTGGAGCTGCTGGGATGGGGTGAATGTATTTCACATGTGAGAAGGATGTGAATTTGGGGGAGCTAGGTGGCAGAATGTTATGGACTGAATTGTGTCCCCCAAAATTTTACACGTCGCAGCCCTTGTCCCCCATGTGACAGCATTTGGAGATGGGACCTTTAAAAAAGTAATGAATGGGAGTTCCCATTGTGACTCAGTGGTTAATGAACCTGACTAGCATCCATGAGGACTTGGGTTCAATACCTGGCCTCACTCAGTGGGTTAAGGATCTGGCGTTGCCGTGAGCTGTGGTGTAGGTCACAGACACAGCTCAGATCCCGCATTGTTGTCGCTGTGGTGTAGGCCGGTGGCTACAGCTCCAATTCGGCCCCTAGCCTGGGAACCTCCATATGCCGCCAGTGACGCCCAAAAAGATTAAAAAAAAAGGAAAAGTAATGAATAGATGTGAACTATTACATGTGGAATGAATAAGCAATGGGATTCTACTGTACAGCACAGGGAACTATGTCCAGTCTCAGGGTCGAATGTGATGGAAGATAGTATGAGAAAAAGAATGTATGTATATGCATGACTGAGTCACTATACTGTACAGCAGAAATTGAGACAGCATTGTAAATCAGCTATACTCTAATAGAAATATTTTAAAAAAGGCAATTAAGGTTAAATGGAGTCAAAAGGGGAGCCTAATCCAGCAGTACTGATGTCTTTATAAGAGACACCAGAGAGCTCTCTCTGTCCTCATGTGCACAGAGAAAAGGCCAAGAAGGTGCATTTGCAAGCAGAGGAGAGAGGTCTCAGCAGAAACCAAACTGGTGGGCACCTTGATCTTGATCTTGAGCTTCCAGCCTCGAGAACTATGAGAAAATACACATCTGTTGTTTAGGCTTCTCGGTCTGTGATACTTTGTTATGGCAGCCTGAACAGACGAATGCAATTTCCCACGACAACTGATGAGTGAGGGGCTCAGGCAGGCTCGGATTTCAGTGGTGGCATTCACTGCTCCGATTACTCAGCCAATAGTTAAGTTCAACTGTGTGTCAGAGACTGTCAGACTCTGGGTTTCAGTGGCAAGCAGCACGGTCACGGTTGCTGTCCTTGTGGAGCTTAAAGTCATGTAAGGGAGATGACCTTCGTCAGTTAATTACTCAAATAGACGTAAAATCATACCAGTGATGAGTGCTGTGAGGGGAGGTCCCCTAGTCAAGAAGGTCAGGGAAAGATCTTGGAGAAGGGACACCAGCCCTGAGAAATGAAGGGCGATCAGGAGTAAACTAGGTGAAGGACAGGAATGGTGTTCCATGCAAAAGGAACAGCATGTGCAAAGAGTACTTCCACCAAGGAGGGAGTTGGAGGGCGTTCAGGGAACCAGGAGAAGGCCACGCTGTCTTTCTAGAGTGGAGAGAGGCGCGGCAGGGGAACAGGTGGGTCTCTCGTGCTGGGCGGACCTCAGTAAGACTTTACCGTACGAGCAGCAGGAAGGCACTAAGCTGTCTTCAGCTGGGAGCTGTCATGGTCAGAGTGGCGCTGACTGGCCTGGGGCCAACAGAGACCGACATGGAGCCTGTTGCAGGGTCCGGGGCAGGTGTGCTGGGGGTTGGACCAGAGTGGTAGCAACGAGGTGGAGGGAAGGGCTCGACGGGACAGCCTTTGGTGCTGAAGTGTGTATGGGAGGTGAGGCTGAGGGAGCGGTGAGGGATGACCTGAGCTCCTTGAATGGAGCACCTGGGCGGGGTGCCGTTCAGTGAGGAAGAGAAGATGGGGAGGACCAGGTCACGGGTGGGGGCAGCCACTTACGGGCCGGGTGAACGTGGCAGGCACGTGTAAGCCTCTGTGTGCCGTGGTTCCCTGCCATGCGCTGGAAGCGACGTGATGTCTATAGAGTCCGTCTCAGAGCGGCAGTTCCTGTGTATCGAGACCCCCTCTCCCTGCCTTTCCCTCCAGGCAATGGTTTGAACAGATGCTACTGTCCCCATTTTATTTTTTGATAATTTGCATTTTTTAATTTTTAATTTTATTTTTTATGTACACATAAATCCTTTAATAGTTGGCAAGGGTGAACAAAGAACTAGCTCCACCTCCTGGATAATCTACCATCCTTAGGGTACGAGCCTTGGTTAGATCAGTAGAGATAATTCAGTAATCACTGCGTGATTCAGTAGTCCACACGCCTCCCTCATGGGCGGCAGCACGACTGTTTGCTATAACCTCTAGACTGTACCCCTCGCTTTTGTTTGTTTATTTATTTATTTTTATGATTTTTCTTTTTTCCATTATAGCCGATTCACAGGGTTCTGTCGATCTGCTACTGTGCAGTGAGGTGACCCAGTCACGAATCCACAGTATACATTCTTTTTTCTCATCTTATCACGCCCCATCACAAGTAACCAGACCTAGTTCTCGGGGCTATATAGCAGGGTCCCATTGCTTATCCGTTCCAATGCTGTCCCCCTTTTAAGGATGAGGAAGCCGAGCCGCACCCAGAGTCCCGCACGGTGGGGAGTAGGCTCACGGAGAGGTCGTGGGAAGGGCATGGCCTTTCTGCCGGGCTGCCTCAAACATCAGCTTGCAGGTCCTGAGAGCTGCCGTGATCCATTTATCAGCTGCTCAGTCACCATCACAGGCCTGGTGTGGGGTGGGGAAGAGAGGACAAAGTCCAGGTGGGAGAGGCAGGCGGGGGAGGGGACAGAGGCGTGTTGGGGTGAGTCCTTAGAAAGGCAGGTAGTTCAATATCAAACAGCCACCTTCCAAAATGTAGGGTCCTCACAAAGTCTGTTTTTCACCCATACAAAGTCCAAGATGGGTGCTCTGATGGGCAGGCAGCCCGCCTCCTAGTGGAGAGGCACCCTGGCTCCTTCCAGCTGCAGCTGTGCCATCTTCTAGATCACGAGGTCAAGGCAGAGGCCGGGAGAGATGGATGGAGCACACCTGCTTCTTAACCTACTCAGCTTAGAAGAGGGACAGGTTGCTTCTTCTCATGCTCTGCCAGCTAAATGGCAAAGGAGCTGGAAACATGCTCCCAACGGGTGCTTAGGAAGAGAAAATGAGTTTAGTGCAAAGCCTCACTGAGAAGAGACATTTGAGCCGAGACAGATGCTGACACCTGAGGACACAGGTGGAGGGGCAAAGGGAACAGCAGGTACAAAGGTCCTGTGGTAGAGCCGGCCCCCTGTGTTCAAGGCCCTATTGTATTTTTTTTTTTTTTAATTGCCTCACCCACGGCATATGGAAGTTCCCAGGCCAGAGATCGAACCCCCGCCACAGCAGCGACCTGGGCCGCTGCAGTGACAACGCTGGATCCTTAACCTGCTGTGCCACGAGGGAATTCCAGGACCCTGTTGTCAACAATCTGGGCAGAGGTGATGGCGGCAGCAGCGCATGGGGCGAGAGGAGAAGCGATTAGGTTCTGAATCAATCTGCAGGCAGATCCCTCCTTTCCTGGCTTCCCTCCTTTCTCAGTTTTCTAGAAGGGACTAAGGAAGACACACTGAGGCCTGTCTACTCCTGTGCCCTTTTTGGAGGGTAAACCCCACGAGGGCAAGGACCGGGCCTGTCTGCTCTCCTCGCCCTCACACCTGGCACGGGGAGGGCCCAAGGCCAATGTCCGCAAACGTGTCCAAGGAGAGAAGGTGCGTCGCCCGGAGTCATCAGTTTCCTGGGGCTGAGTCCCGGCCCAGCTGGTCAGCATGCTGCTCGGTGACCTGGAAGCCTCTCCTGGGGCCTGGACACTCCCGCCCCGGCTCTGAAGAGAACTCCCATGGGCGGTCAGTGGATGCGGTCGAAGGAGACCGGGCTCGGAGTGGTGAGGGCGTCACGGGGACTCCTGCTGGGATGACGACGACACAGGTGCTCCACAGCGTCCCGGGTGTGCCCACTGCTGGGTGTAGGAAGTGACAGGAGGCACCAACAGCTGTGCCAGGAGAGAGCCCGCCCCGTGTGGAAGGTCACCTTGCCCTGCACCTTCCCTGGTGCGTGACTGGACCCCCAGCAGCCTCTGAGGGGCCTCTCGAGCTTGGTCCCAGGGTGTCCTTTCCCCACTGTCCTGTGGCACCTTTCCCGCAACACCCCTCAGGCCGAACTTCTACAGACACCTGTGTGCAGCTGCTGTTTACGCCGTCTCGGGCTCTGGGTGTTGCTGCAGGCTTCCGGCCTTCTCCAAGCTTGTTCTGACAGCTGAGTTTCCTGTGCTCTCATGCCACAAGTTAACTGCCTTTTCATTTTTCCCACAGGCTTTGCACTCTCATTCTGGGTGGCAGGCATGATGGGGCAGTGGCTACAAGCGTGTGAACTCTGGAATCGGACAGATTGGAGCGTGTGTTGTAGCTTCTACCCTTACGAACTGTCACAGGAGCAAAGCCCTCTGAGCCTCAGTTTATTCATCCATAAAAAGGACAATCATTTTAACGACCTAAGAGCTCGGTGGTGAAGATTAAATTGAGGAAGTGACAAAAGGCCTAGACCCACAATGAATGCAGACTTTTTTTTTTTTTGTCTTTTTAGGGCCGTACCCATGGCATATGGAGGTTTCCAGGCTAGGGGTCAAATTAGAGCTGTAGTCACCAGGCTACGCCACAGACACAGCAACGCATGATCCGAGCCGCATCTGCGACCTACACCACAGCTCATGGCAATGCCGGATCCTTAACCCATTGAGCGAGGCCAGGGATTGAACCTGCGTCCTCATGGATGCTAGTCAGATTCGTTTCCACTGAGCCACGATAGGAACTCCCCGAATGCAGATTATTATTACCCTTAATAGCAACCCCAAAGAGAGGCCGGGCTCTCAGTGCAGGCCAGCGGCTCCTACTTCCACCAGCTTCTTGGGCAAGTTCCACTTCAGGCCAGAGGCAAATGAGAAAGCTCTGCATGTTCTGAGCCTTCGGGGGAGAGCGAGAACAGCTGAATCCATGAATGATGCCTCTGCAGGTGCCAGGGCCCCATGGCCCCACCCTCACCCAGTGCCAGAGCGCTGGCTGCCAGACCCTTGTCAGCGGTTACAACCTCCAACTGCCTCCCGCTGCCCCAGTTTTATCAAAAGCTCAGTTGAGAGAAATAAAGTTCATCGGGGTTATTTAAAGGCCATGCATTCCATCCATTCTTCCAGATGAGACTTATCCCTGAACCGAGTCAGCCTCTCTTGGAGCTGAGTGGCTCTTGAACCACGTTATTTAGACACCACAGAGTTTTTCTTATGCCCTCACTCGTGGTGGGGCTTTCTGGAAAATGGCCGGAGGAGTCCCTCTGTCGCATTTATTTTGGGATGCGCTGTCGCTAGCAGTCACTGCCTCAGCCAGAGCTGGCTATATGACCTATTTCAGGTTCCAGTTCCTGGCAAAGCTCTGCATCCTCAGAGGAACCAGTGGGCTTCCGATTATGGGCCATGGGACTCATGAGACCGACCCCAATTCTCATTTCACTTGGGCTACCAGGAAGCTCTGAGCCAAATGCAGGGCTCAGCTCTAAGAATCCTAGAGCATCTCTTGGTCTGTTACATAAGGAAGATGATTTCTTCCCAGATGCTGATTTCTAACAGCTAAGATGATTGATGATGATGGTGATGATGGTGTATGTATGCATCTTGTCAATTGCTTTAGGCTCCAGTGGGACTAGCGTGGGAGTGTCCATCCTGGAAAACAGGGATGGAGGACTTGGCAGGGTGAATGGAGAAGCGGTGGGGGGGGCAGAGGGAGGAGATGGAATAAGACGTGGTGCTGTGGGATGAGACCCTTTCTAGGCCACTTCGGGGGTGGTTAAGGGTCTAGCGTCGCTGAACCATAGAGTGTGAAAAGAGGATTTTCCATGAATTTATGAAGCGAACCACAGCCGTTGCTCAACTTGAACTTCTCCCCGTGGCCCCACCCCCCCACCCCCCCCACAGCTTTCTGGGTATTTTTGTGATGTTGTGAAAGTCCGAAGCTTGCAGTGTCTCTTTTCTCTTCCTCTTCACTCCTCAGCCCAGGCACCCCCTCCCCCGCTTTCCTTTTTCCTTCTCTGCCCTTCTGTAGCTTCCGCTTCCCCCCATCCCACCTCGGGGGGGCTCAAGGGCGAGAGCTGGGGGGCGCAGGGGCGAGAGCTGCGCTGCCCACCGTGACTGCTCACCCTCTCGAGCCTGAGGTCCACAGCTTCGCTGCTGGTGCAAGAGAAGAGCTCAGACGAGTCCAGATCCCTCAAAGAAAGAGTAGCAGCAGAGTATCAAACATCAGTCAAAATGGCTACAGTCTGCCAGCCACTTAGGGACCATTATCATTGCTCTTTTAGTGGACTTATTGTCACGAGTCTATGCCTCAGCAGCTCACTGTCCTAGCCAGGCCCCTTCATCTGTCTGTTTGTCCAACTATCTAGTCCCAGGGTTCTCAGATTCAACTCCAGTGACATTTGGGGTCAGATATTCTTTTCCTATGCGGGCTGTTCTGGGCATTACAGGATGTTCAGCAGCATCCATGGTCTCTACCCACTAGATGTCAAGAGCACCCCCTACCTCGTGGCAACCGAAAAGGTCTCCAGACATTGCCAAACATCCCCCGCTGGTGGCAGGGGGGGCAAAACCACCCGCAAGCAGGGAACCATCATCCTTTTTGTCCCATTCCTCACTTGTACCTCCCTCTCTGATACATTAACAGGGACCCCGCTTGCGCTGGCTCTTGCACCTCTGTTAACTGCCTGCTTGTATCCTTTGCTCAGTTTTCTATTCAGTTTGCCATCTTCTTCTTTGGGTTTGCAAAGGGTGGTTTTTGGAATTTCTGCTGTGGTGCAATGGGATCAGTGGCGTCTCTGGAGTGCTAGGATGCAGGTTCGATACCCGGCCCAGCTGTGTGGGTTAAGGCTCTATTGCTGCCGCAGCTGTGGCTTAGGCTGCACCTGCAGCTCGGATGTGATGCCTGGCGCAGGAACTCCATATGCCATGGCGTGGCCAAAACAGGAAAAAAAAAAAAAAAAGACAAAGGGATTCTAGATATGGGTCCCATGCTGGTTTGGACCTGTGTTGTCTTCTCATGTCCTGCTCTCCGTCTAGTAAGTCCTCACCTTACAAGCGAGGACACAGAGGCCTGGAGCTTAAAACTCCAGTAAGTGACAGAGCCAAGAGACGAGCCCAGGTCTCTGTCTTCAGAGCCCAGGCTCTTGACCCCTGGGGTACAGTGACATACCTTCCTTCCAAATGTGCCATCAGAGAAAGGCAGCCAAGATCAGGCACTGAGGCCTGGGGAGGGGAAGCAGGTGGTTTGCTCAGGGTCAAAGCTAGTCAACAGCATTACCTGGATCTCCTTGATATGATGTCAAGTGTCTTGGGAGTTGGATTGAGCCTTTACTTTGGTCTGGGAGTGGCCACGTTTGATGGCCAGTGTCTGATGAGCAACCCTGGCTGCCACCGGCAGAGCAGGCAGTGATCTGAGAGTAGCGGGCAGGGAGGGCTTTGCCAGCTCTGCCCAGAGGGAGGATGGACAGGGCTCACAGACTCAGAGTTGGCAGATTTCTGGATCTGGACTTTCTGCGTGGGCAGCAATGCTTTCTGGGCCCTGGGCCCTGGCAGAAGAGTACTTCTTACCAGGCCCAGGGCATGACTGATGAAGGGGGAGCAGGGGGCACAGCGGTGGGGGCTTTGTTCCCTAAATGCCATTCACATGACTCTCTGACCTCAGAGTCCTTCCCCTGTCTCTTGTCTTTTTCTCCTTGACTGCCTTCAGCCCTGCTTCAGTTTCCCTTCTCTATTTTCCTTTTCTCAATACACACAAAGATCTCAGAGGCCTGGAGCTGCCCTGGGGCCTCCTGCCTCCTGTGAGGCTGGTTTCCAGGGCCTGGACCACAGTCCTGGGGCCTCTGACTTGGAGGGGCACAGGGAGGCCTGGTAGGGAGCAGGCAGGCCAATGAGCCAGGGTGGGGGTGTAGCGGGGCAACCCCGGGGGGGAAGGCCACAGCCCTCCCCACCCATCCACGACAGACAAGCCTCGCTGCTCACAGAGCCCATCCCACTGGCCCACAAGAGCCTTCTCGGCACAGAAGGTGGCACCCAGATGTGGCCTCTCTGGCTTAGAGCTTCATCTTTCGTTTCTAGATGCCTTTTCCACAGTGGTTCTGAACTCTTTCTGCTCATTCAGAATCACCCGGGTAAATTCACAGACAGACTGAGGACCAGGTGCCAAGCTGCGACTCTGCTTTCTTTGGTCCGGAGCGTAGGCGGGGATGGAGGTGCCGTGGTCTTCCCAGATGATTCTGATCAGACTCAGTTGTGACAGCCTCTCTTTTACGGGGGGGCTGAGTGTCACCAAGAGGACCAAGGGATGTGTTTTTGGAGGCCTGGGCTCCAATCAGACCACCCTCAGTGAGACGGGTGTCCCTGGGCACAGCCTCTCTGTCCCGCATTACTGGGCACCCTAAGGAGAAATAACCGATTTGTGGAATTTCAGACTTGGAAGAGGCTTGGAAAATCAACCAATGCATCCAACCCTTGTTCTCCAAAGGAGAGGCCTGTGCCTGGGGCGGGGAGAGTTAAGTGAGGTGCCCAGGGCCGCAGAGGGCTTGGGCTAGGTCCGGAAACCGGCCCGGCTTCGGGCGGTCTCCTCCCCCGACTACCCTCAGCTGGGCCGCTTTCGGGAGTTCTCTCTAGATTAGATTGCTGGGGAGATGGTGACTCGGGGAGCAGTACTGGAGCGGGGGGAGGGTTCCCACTGTTCCTGGAGGAGGAGACTGGCCTTCCCAGCCTGGGAGATGGTGGCAATGGCTAGAATGAGTGGCCGTTGCTCTCGACCAAACTTTGCAAGAGAACTTGCAGACGCGCTGACTTTTTGCAGCTGTTTTCTGGGGACTGTGGACCGAAAGGGGAAGCTTGGCTGCATTTAGAAAGTTGTCCACAAAGAGGAATGGCGGGGGCAGGGCTGAGGAGGGTGGCCAGGCTGCGGGGCTGGAGGAGGAAAGTGGGCGATCCGGGAGAAATGCCAGCAGAGGCCTGAGGACAAGGGTTTGATTTGGGCCCACATGTTGTCACTTTGGAAGCTTCTTGGGGATGGGGAGGGTGGGGCTGGGGGAAAGTACAAGGGTTGGGGGGAGTGGAGAAAGGAAGAGGGGGGAGGGCAGGAGTTCCCAGCTGGGGAGCCTAGCTTTTTCTTGGATTGGAAGCAAACGTGAAGGGTCCTGGGAGCATGCCCAGTTCTGCCCCAAAGGCCCAGCCAGTGGTTTCCTCTGAAGGGCACAGGGAGCCGGTGACAGGGAGGAGCTTCGTCAAGACGAGGACAGCCCAGGAGTTCCTGGTGTGGCTCAGCAGTAATGAACCCGAGCAGGATCCATGAGGATGCCGGTTCGATCCCTGGCCTCGCTCAGTGGGTTAAGGAATCAGGCGTTGCCGTGGGCTGTGGTGTAGGTCACAGACGCGGCTCAGATCCCCCATTGCTGTGGCTCTGGCGTAGGCGGCAGCTGTAACTCCAATTCCACGCCCATCCTGGGAACCTCCATATGCCTCAGCTGCAGCCCTAAAAAGCCAAAAAAAAAAAAAAGGACAGCACGGCCCACAGCAGGGGGACGTTAAGGAGGATCTTTCGCCTTCCCCCAAGGTGTGCAGAGGTTTCTCTGGGCAGCCTGAACTGCGCCATCCTTTCAGGCCAGGGAGGCATCCAGCCCTCCGGGACTGAGCAGGGGCCCGGAATCCAGGGCAGCAGCAGGAAGAACACGGCCCAAGGCAGCCGAGGCTGGGAGGTTCGCGCCGGCCCGACCGAAGAGCCCCATGCCCCTCCTGCCAGCACCTGGGAGAGCAGTCTGGCTGTCCTGGAACCACGATCCAGGCCCTCAGCACCAAGGAGGACAAGGGCACTCCTGGTGACCGTGCGATCACACCTCCCTGCCCCCGCCAAGCCCACTGCCCTTGCTCAGTGTCGGGCCCCTGTAGGGTGAGCTCTGCTGCCCCCCAGCCGAGCCTTGTCCGTGCCCCCTGGATGTGGGGGTAGAGGAGGGGGGCAGAGGTGGGGGGACCGTGACTTTGACCCTGGAGCTCCAGCAGAAGGGTGCCGAGCAGCGCTTCTCTTCCCAAGGTGGCCCCACAGCAGACGAGCACGAGAAGAGACTCTAAGAGGCAGAGCCCATCTGTGCCGACCCTGCCCCTGCCTCCCTGGCCGCGGAGAAGGTGCCGCCGTCTTTCTCAGGGACGTGGTAGAGTCGGCATACAGAGAGACCCACCCGGAGGAGGCGCAGGGAGGGGAAGAGGCGCTGGTCCTGCCTCCGTGGCCGAGCCTCTGAGCATCTCTCAAAGAGCCTGCTCCCTGTCCCGCGGCAAAGAAGGCCGCTCAACCCGACTCAGCTAACAAGCCTCCCACTCACTCTGCTACTCAGTGTCTTTACCGAGCGCCCACTATGCGCCAGCTGCCGTGCAAAGTGCTGGGGGTGTAAAAGAGAGCGCCTGCGAGCCTACTGTGTGTCTGTGTCTCCCATAGATACGCCGTCAGGATGGCCGTGGTGTCGGGGTGGGAGGAGCGAGGCCCTTCCTTCTGTCGTCTCACCAGGAAGACAAGGCGCACATATATGAAACACTCAGAGAACGAGGTGATGTTTAAATAGACACATTCTCAACTCTGGTAACCACATGCTGATGTGAACACAGCCAGGTTCAAGGCTGTGTAGGTCTGTAAGTGCTCTGGGTGGACCTGATGGGGCAGCCCCACTGGGCTCGAGTTACTTTCCAGAATCTGATTAGGTGGGCCTATTAATCTTGAAAAAAAAAAAATCATCAGTTCTGGCCTGAGTGTGTTGAACCAGAAAATCTACACAGTTTCTAGCATCTTTCATGGTTCCTTCTTCTCTTTTGCTCCCTTCTCCTCCTTCCGTCATCTCACTCAGAGCTGGAAACCTTCCCTGGCTTATGACTGGATGCCAGGTTTGGTTGAATGCCTACTGTTTACAAAGCACAGTGCTAGCTGCAATAGGATTACAGAGGCAAACAACACAGGCCTTATGCTTAAGGACCTCAAGTCAGCTTGGGTTCAAAACGTGCTATGATGGGAGTTAGTGAAAGATGTATATGTGGCGCCGTGCAGACAGCGGGAACATTAAATCCCATCCCTGGTATAGGATTTGAGGTTTTTTTTTTTGTTCTTTTTGTCTTTTTTTAGGACTGCACCCATGGCATATGGAGGTTCCCAGGCTAGGGGTCTAATCAGAGCTGTAGCCGCCGGCCTAAGCCACAGCCACAGCCACAGCAATGCGGGATCCGAGACACGTCTGCGACCTACACCACAGCTCACGGCAACGCCAGATCCTTAACCCACTGAGCGAGGCCAGGGATTGAACCCGAGTCCCTCATGGATGCTAGTCGGGTTTGTTAACCGCTGAACCACGATGGGAACTCCAGGATATGAAATATTGACTCTGTGTGGTGTGTGCACGTGTGCACACGTGCACGTGTGTGTGCTGCCTACTGTTTTTTAATCTCACATTTCAAAAAAATTATGAGTATTACCAGGTAATTTCTGTAAGCCCTTGTCTGAGATTCACCAATTATTTACATTTTATGTTTGAGAACAAGTTAGAGATATTTTTCTCTTTTACCCTTAAACATGTCAGTGTGTATTTCAAGGACATTTTTTTTATGGAGTCTGGCTTCCTTATAGTTGAGCTTTCTTCTGCTCATTTTCAGACAGTATTGGATCATTCTACACCCCAGAGAAAGCCTATTTAATGGGAGACAGCTAGCTTGTTTTTCTGTTTCGTATCATGCTGGTGGCCTGGCCTTTGGGAGCTGCTGGGTCCTGCAGGGGTCACAGGGTCCCCCTGGGAAATTCTGCCGGCTTCAATGGCTGTGCCTGAGTTGCCTGGTAACCAGACAGCCAATCTGCCCCTCAGAGGCCTGGCCAGGCCTTGGATGAACTCTCCGCTCCATTTCCTTCCACTTTGTTCTTGAGTTTTCTGCACATTCTCCCACCCACAGACATGAATGTCGCATGAGGTTGGCTTTCCAGTGTCCAGCATAGCCTGATGAAAGCAGAGGGAGCCTGTTTGGACACCCTCTCTGGGCTCTGGAGGCCAGCCCGGGCTCCTCTGAAAATACAAGAAGCTTCCTTTCCCTGACTTGCGGGAGGAGCGAGGCGCTGTGGCATGGTCTGGCTCTGAGGCCTGGGGTCCTGCTCGGGACTGGCAGTCTTAGGCTGGGGCAACATTTTCCAGAGTACAGCTGAGGGACAGAATGTCTCCACGAGATGGGCTGGGATGGTTTTGGAAAGGTCCCTGCTTGTTCTGGGAGGTGTTCAGGATGCTGAGGTTTTGGAAATCCATGGTGGCTTTTCATGACTGCTCCCAGCTTTGGGAGGAGGAATGAATGAATGGGTGCCCATTTCCTTGGGCTCAGTGGCAGAGGAGAAGCCCAGTTCTGCTGACCCAAGACAAGGTCCTCTGCTGGACCCGGGGAGGGCGCTGGGCTTTGAAGGGGAGCACAACCTAGAGAACTGGACCTTGAAATCATGAGATGCTGTTCACATCCGATGAGCTCTCCCAGTACTGGCCTGAACACAAACCCCAAGTGATCTCTGGGCTGCACTCAAGGGTACCTCTGATGGAGCCAGTAGGAGAAACCCCAGTGAACCCACCGGACAGAACGTGCTGGAGGCATTTAACCAGGCAGATCAATCTTGGGCAAAGCCCGGAAGGGAGCACTCTGAGCAGGGCTGAGCAGTCAAGAAACGCTCCGGAGAGGAGGAGAAACCTCCATTTGAGCAGCTTCTCCCTCTCTTCTGCTCGTGCATGCCACCGCTCCAGGGCAGGTTCCAGTTCTGCTCTGTCACCTTGAGAGAGGCTATCTATGTCCTCGAGCCTGTTTCCTGGTCTGTGAAACAGAAAGTGCGCCCTGCCCCAAGCCATCTCCGTGGGGCAGTGGGGGACTGAGAGAAAATCCAGCAACGTCGAGTGGGCGTCAAGGTGCTTGGAGGGCTTACGCCTAGGCCCCAGCCCAGACTTTGGGAGCAGTTTCTCCAGGGGTGAGGCCTAGGTCCTCTGAGCAGAGGCCAGGTGACAACAGGGTCTTTGCATCCGCAGTCCCTGACTCAGCTGCAGGTGGCAGGGATCCAGACTCAGGCCCCATCCCTGCAGGTATTTTCCCTGGTGTCCGGCAGAGCCGGGTACAGATGGGGGCACCCGACCTCCCCATCGGATAGTCCACCGGCCCCTCCCACAAGCCGCCTGAATGCATCCCCCGCTCTCCTTAAAGAACCTGCCTCAATGCTGCCCAGTGCCATCTCCATGGCACTCGCCTCCAGGGCCCCACGGCAATCACGAAGTTTTCTGAGGAGCCGCGCAGACTTCAGAAAAGACCCCGGGCCCCCTCCTGCCCACCCCGGGCTTCCCGGCCCTCTAATCCCGCTCGAGCGCGGACACAGAGCTCCCTCTCTCCTCCGCGGCCCGGCCGCTCATTCTCCCACAGAGCTGACGTCGCTCTGCGGCCCAGCTGGCTGCGGTTTTTAGAAATAACAATATCCCGGGGTGGGGTGGGTTGGGGGAGAGGAGGAGCGGTGGGGTGAATGGCGCCTTTGTCCGGGGGGCCCCTGTGAAGCCCGATTAATTATGCGCTGCGGAGCGCGGGGAGCGCGGCGGCCCGGCCCCCGGCGGCTGAAAGGCCCCGGGCTTGGGAGCGCGGTCGCCCGGCTCCGCGCCGCCGCCGCACAAAGGGCCGCGAATTAGAAAATCGCCAATTACCCCGCGTTTTGGATTTGCCCTTGTCTCGCTGACACTGTGGACAGCCCCTCCCCGGGGCGGCTGCACTTTGAGGGTTTTCCAGCCCTTTCTTGGTTACCAGGGGCGACTGGGCAGAGAGCGGGGGTGGGATGGGGGGGTGGGGGGCTCGGGGAGCGGAGGACGCCAAGGGCCCGGTGGGATCCTGTGCGGTGGGGACGTTGGGCCGGGGACGCGCCTGTGGGTATCGCTCCTGGGAACGCGGGTTCCCCCATCTGCATGCTCTTGCCAAAGCTGGAGCCTGTTCGGAATGCATATTCCCGGACCCGGCTCCAGAGGGCCGGTTGACTCAGTGGGTCTGGGGCGTCCAGGAAGCTGTATTTTAACAGGCGGTCCAGATGATATTATTTTATTTTTTAAATTAAATTATTACTGTGAAATAGTTTTTGTTCTGTTTTTTGTTTTTCTACAATATATTTTATAAAACTATAGCATGATAGGAGTTCCCGTCGGGGCTCAGTGGAAACGAATCTGACCAGTATCCGTGAGGACACAGGTTCCATCCCTGGCCTTGCTAAGTGGGTTAAGGATCCTGCGTTTCTGTGAGCTGTGGTGTGGGTTGCAGAGGAGGCTTGGATCGGGCGTAGCTGTGGTTGTGGCGTAGGCCGGCAGCTACAGCTGGTATTCAGTCCCTAGCCTGGGAACCTCCATATGCCTCGGGTGTGGCCCTAAAAAGACAAAAACAAAACAAACAAAACAAAAAAAACTGTAGCGTGATAGTGTTGAACATGCATAGGTATTAAGATCACAGCTCCATGTGTTTTGACAAATGTATACATCTGTGTTACCTCCATTCCATCAAGATATAGAACAATTCTGTCACTCCAGAAAGTTCCATGGGTCTTCTTTCCAGTCTCCCTATCCCACCCTCCAGCCCCCAGGCAACCAGTGTTTTGACTTCTATCATCATCTGTTAAGTTTCACTTGTTTCCGGTCTTCATCGTAAATGGATTCTTAACAGTATCCACTCTTTCTTTTCCGATTTCTTTCATTCAGCATAATGCGTTTGATATGTACCCATGAAGCAGTAGATTTTCTTTTTATTCAATACTTTGTTTATCTGTTCACCTGTTGATGGACATATGGACAGTTTCCAGTTTTTGGCTATTGCAAATAAAGCTGCTATGATCATTTTGGACAAGTCTTGCTTGTGGACATATGTTTTAAATTCTCTTAGGAGTGGGATTGCTGGCTCATAAGGAACGTATTTAGCTTTAGTGGATACTGCCAAACTTTTCTGAAGTGGTGTACAGTCTTACATCCCCACCAGTAGTGTATGAGAGTTGCAGTTCATTTTTTCTGTCAGCACTTGGTATTGTCAGTCTTTCTGATTTTAGCCACTCTAATGGGTGTGAGGTGGTATCTCCCTGTAGCTGTTCAGCCAGGTGCTTGTAATAGCTGAGCTCCAATGAGTGTACTTGGAGAAAACTCCTATCTAGTCCAGTTCTTTCCTTTGCCTGCAAGGTCCAGGAGGGTAAATGACCTCCCGATCTGCCCCGTGGCCCTCAGCTGGTTGGACAGACATGGGATGAGAACGCAAGACTCCTGACCATCAAGCAAGTGCTCTCTCCTTGATGTCCTTGATGTGTACTGCTGCACGTCATGGGTGTGTGTGTGTGTGTGTGTGTGTGTGTGTGTGTATGTATGAAGTGTGGGTTTTGCTCTGCCCAGGCCCATTCAGAGTGGACCTGGAAGGGCACTTCTGAAGAGTGCCTGCCTGCCACCCAAGGAGCAGCGTCCCTCTCTCTCTGGGGTCGAGAGATCGGGCTTGACCGGATAGGCGGGGACAAGTGCACACACAGCGACAAGGGTAGGGGCTCGTGCCTGGCTACAGCTTGACTTTTACTCAGAGGGCACAGACCAATTCTCAGAGTCCTTCTGCTCAGCCACCCATAGAGGGAGAGCCTTAGATATTTTCTCATCAAGGACAGAGGAGGTGCTGGGTGATGGAAATGAGGGGACAGGAGTCCTGGGGCTTCCAAAGTCCTCCTACGCCTGTAAACATTCTCCCAATGGGTTTTTAAGACCCTCCAGAACCTGGCCTGATCTATCCTCTGGCCTTGTATGTGGCCGCCTCCGCTGTGTGTATTGTACTCCAGCGGTAACAGATGCCTGTGCATCCATTACTGTCTCTTTCCTACCTACCCATGTACTCTGCGGGGACTCTTATCTTCAGACGGCTTCACCAAAACAGAGATCCCACCCCACAGGCTCTTCTTGCAGTATAATCGACACTCTTCCCTCACAGAGGTGGAAGTGTACATTCTTCTCATTGAATCTGGGCAGGGGCTTGTGATTGCTCTGGCCAACAGAGTTTAGCAGGAGTGATGATCTGGAGTGCTCAGTCATAAAAAGGCTATAACTTCTACCTGACTCTCTCTTTTGGGATACTCCCCCTAGGAACCCAGCCTGGGCTGGTGGGGGGGGGGGTGCAGGGGGGGCTGTGGTGGTGAACAAGGATCAGAGGTATAAATAACTAAAACAAGAGGGGGCCTTGCGTGGAGAAACAGTGATGGAAGTGCCATTGAGAATAACTGACTCAACTTCTGCACCTCAGGTCTAAACAAAAATTAAAATCAAAATCACTCTTGGAAATGATACTACCGACTTCATTTTTTCTTTATCAGAAAGAGCTTTTTTTTTTCTTTTTTCAGGACCGCACCCATGGAATATAAAAATTCCCAGGCTAAGGGGTTGAATTGGAGCTACGGCTGCCGGTCTACACCACAGCCACAGCAACGCTAGATCCGAGCTGCATCTGTAATCTACACCACAGCTCATGGCACCACGCGATCCTTAAAATACTGAGTGGGGTCAGAGATAAAACCCTCATCCTCATGGACACTAGTCGAATTCATTACTGCTGAGCCCCACGGAAAACTCCCCCAAGAGTATTTTAACCAAAATAAATGTATGGTACCGTCATAGTCAACCGATAAGAAGAGTTCCACAGGAACGTTTAACTGAAGGGAGCTCGTGTCTGTGACAGATCATTTTCTGAGGACAGAAGTCTTGAGTTTGATTATTTTCCTCCATTTCTTTCTTTTTGTTTTTATTGAGATGTAATGGACACATGGCACTGTTTAAGTTTACACGCAAGCACACCACAATAATTTGACTTACATGCATCATGAAATGATAATCACAATAAGTTTAGTGAATGAACATCATCTCATATAGGTACAAAATTAAAGACACTGTCGACTTTAGGATGGCACCCATCTCTGCAGGCAGAGGGGAGGAAGGCGATGGGGCAGGGATGCAGCCGTGGCTGTAACGTTTTATTTCTTTAAAAAAGATAAGGATACAGCAGTAATGGGCACAACATTGTAAATCAACTCGAATAAAACATTTTTTAAAAAAGATAAGGAAATATGAAGCAAAATTGCAAACTTAACATCTAGCAAATCTGGGGAGTGGCTGGGTACATGGGGTTTTGTTCGATTATTTTAAAATATACCACAATTTTAAAAAATATTTTGAGAGGTTGCCCATCAAGGCACTGCAAACCAATTTTGCGACTTTTGCCAGAATTCACTTCCGGTCGTAGGTTGGCCTCCGAGTAGTTTATGGAGCTGACTGACTGCTAGTCTGTCAGGGACACAAGTCCCATCAAGGAGCAGAATTAGAGGAGTTCCCGTCATGGCTCAGTGGTTAACGAATCCGACTAGGAACCATGAGGTTGCAGGTTTGATCCCTGGCCTCACTCAGTGGGTTAAGGATCGGGCATTGCCGTGAGCTGTGGTGAAGGTTGCAGACGCGGCTCGGATCCCACATTGCTGTGGCTGTGGCAAAGGCCGGCGCTACAGCTCCTGTTAGACCCGTAGCCTGGGAACCTCCATATGCCGTGGGTGCCGCCCTAGATAAGGCAAAAAGCCAAAAAAAAAAAAAAAAGCAGAATAGAAAGGGTCGACTTTGCATTGACGCTGAAAGCGCTCATAGATAAGATCTTCAGTGAATGGAAAATGTCATTGTCTGCTGTGAATAGAGTGAAATCAATTGGCTGAGCAGCCACAGGAATTTTTTTCTCTGACTGGTTGGATCAGCTCAGCCTCTAGGACTTTATAGAAAGATCATCGATTAGCTCTCGGCCTTCTAGGGGAGGACAAATACTAGATGGTTGTACGGAACTGCTGCACGCAACTCCAGCAGGGCCTGGGCTCTGAGGATCACCCTGATCCTCACGGCGAGGGGCCCGCAGTTGAATCTATGGTATGGGTTCTATACTCGATGTCTCTGCTCCCCCTGCTCCCCCACAACAGCTGATGGGTGTGGAAGGAATTGCTGAACCAAGCTGGGCCAATCAGATTATTTCTTTCAGGATCCTGGAATTTGGGGGCGGCTGTAATGGAAGTGTTCTAAGGAGGAGATTCATTGACTCCAGATGCTCAAGTTCTTGCCCTGGCTCTGGCCTTTACTGAGGCTCAGTTGTTCGATCCTTTCTTGAAATTTAATAAATTTATTATTATTCTTGCCAGTGTTGATTTCTGTTGCTTGTCCTGTGGAGTAGGTAAATATAATGTTTTATTATATCTTCTAGCCTTCCCCTATGCTCCTGCTCGTACATGTGGTATCTCTGAGTTAGAGAAAGGTGCCCCTCTGGGAGGACAAATTAGAAAAAGCTGTTCTCTTCTCCAGGCAGACACAGTCCTTTACCCGCTGGAAGGGCTGGCCAGTGGAATGTGGGGTTGGGTTTCAGGCTTTATTCCGCTCAGTTCCTTGGCCAGGCCCCTTTGTGCAGGGCATAAACCACATCACCATTCATGGTGACCCTGCCTGACCACAGTTTATTTCCCGGCTGATGGGTCTTCTGGCTTCAAGGTGCCATGCGGAATATGAAACTTTATTCCAGACAAGATTTACTAGAGGAGTTCCTGCTGTGGCGCTATGGGACTGGCGGTGTCTCTGCAGCACCGGGATGTGAGTTCGATACTCAGCCCGGCACAGTGGCTTAAAGAATCCCATGTTGCCGCAGTGGTGACACAGGTGGCAACTGTGGCTCAGATCTGATCCCAGGCCCAGGGACTCCATATGCTGCAGGGCAGTCAAAAAAAAAAAAAAAAATTTACTAGAAATGTTGGTCTATCATGTGAGCCCTATTCAGGACTTTAATGCTCATGACAAAGAGGTAATTTTTAGTTTTTGAAATCTGCTGAAGTATTATCTAGTTTCAACTATGAGCTCTTCTTTGATTCAAACATTATTTAGAAGTATATTCCCTTATACATAAATTTTGTAAGTTATCTTTTTATTGATTTCTAGCTTAATAGCATTGCATTCAAGGAACATTCTGTATGATATAGATTTTCTGCAATTTGTTGGAATGAGTTTTGTGGCTTAATGTGTTGTAAATTTTTGTGTAAGAGTACTTGAAAAGCAAACACGCGTTCAGTTATATGAACAATGTAAATAACATTAAATATATAAAGCTTGTAAAAAAAAGGAAAGAAATCTGCTGAAAGTCAAGTTTTAAAGGAAATTTAGGAAAACTGCATGGCCTTACTAGGAAGAAAAAAAAAAAGGCCTCATCATCTGATGAATAATCTGCAGGCTTTAGAGGAAACTTTCCACCAAATCGTCCGGCAGACGTTCTTGAAATGTCAGAGGACACAACTTAGCCTCATGTCAACACACCTGGTGGGAAGATGAGAGCAAGTGCATAGGAGTGAGTTGACAAGAAGTTGTCTCGGGCTGTGGTGAGAGTGACACAGAAGCTGCAACCAAGGCACCAGTGAGCACGGGGAAGAAAAGGATCTCAAGGAGGAGAAAATGCCTTGAGAGGAGGCTGATAGACAAAGGCCCCCTAGCTATTTCAAGGGTGGGCCTCACAGATTCTCTTCACTAAACGACAGGGCTCCTAAGAACCTTAAGGGGATGATCCTCCCACAGGCTTATTGAAAATTTCTAGATAGAGAAGAGCTGATCTCGATAAGATGTGTGTATAGCTTTTGAAGAATGGAGTGCACCTCAACAGGCTCCACGGGAAACCTACACATAGGGCTAATGATAACCCCAATTTCAAAGGGAGTAAATGAATACGAAGTAAAAGAGTTAAGGGAGTTCCCATTGTGGCGCAGCGGAAACGAATCCCACTAGGAACCGTGATGTTGCTGGTTCGACCCCTGGCCTCGCTCAGTGGGTCAAGGATCTGGCGTTGCTGTGAGCTGAGATGTAGTTTACAGATGCGGCTTGGATGTGGCTGTGGTGTAGGCCAGCAGCTACAGCTCTGATTTGACCCCTAGCCTGGGAACCTCCATATGCCGAGGGTGTGACCCTAAAAAGAAAAAAAAAAAGTAGAAGAGTTAACATTTGTGAAGCACTAAGCTGGGGTGTGGTGTGACCCTAAGACCCCATGAATGTTACTTATCCTTCAGCCAGCTTCTCAGTGGCTGCTATCCTGTATGATAACCGAATCAAACAGAAGTGATATTTGGCTTAAATTTACTCTGTTGAAGAAGGAACTGCTTGCCTGACAGTGAATATTTGTTGAATACGAGAAAAAGAAGAACAAGAAAGAAGCTTTAGGGGTGGAGGAGCTGGTCTCCAAAGACGGCACTTCCCCATAGTCACTGCCTGGTGGAGTTCCCTCCGTCGCTGAGTCTGGTCTGGGACTGTAACTCACTCTAACCACGGCAGATGGCCAACAGGTACTGCATCAGCGGGGGCCTCAAAGCTTTAGTGAGGTGTGCGGGCTTCTGCTTTCACACTTAGGGAGCCCTGAGCTGTCATCTAAGAAGTCTGGTACCCAGCTGGAGAAATCCACGTGGAGAAGAGACCTGGGAAGGCCACACAAAGAGGGACAGACTCTGAGTAGAAGGAGAGAGGGAATCTAGACATCCTGGAGCCCCAGCTGGGCCCAGCCTTCCAGGGTCCCTGCCAGGGTACCAGTTTCTGCCATCTTGACCCATCCAGTCCCGTCAAGTGCCCAGATGACGGCAGTTCCCACGGCCATCTGGCTGTAGCAGCACGAGAAACCCCAGTGAGATCCATAGAAGAACTGTCTGGTCAAGTAATAAAACAGTGAGAGATAAAAAGCATTTGTTGTTCCTTTTATGTCACTCCATTTTATTTTTTTATTTTTTATTTTTATTTTTTTTGTCATTTTGCCTTATCTGGGGCCGCACCCGTGGCATATGGAGGTTCCCAGGCTAGGGGTCTAACAGGAGCTATAGCTGCTGGCCTTCATCACAGCCACAGCAACGCGGGATCCGAGCCGCGTCTGCGACCTACACCACAGTTCACGGCAACGCCGGATCCTTAACCCACTGAGCGAGGCCAGGGATCGAACCCGCAACCTCATGGTTCCTAGTCGGATTTGTTTCTGCTGCACTGCGACAGGAACTCCCACACTACTTACTTGTTAAACGAAGTTAAATGAAGTCCCCAAAAGGGCAAAATTAACTGACAGCAAGAGAAAGAAATTTCTAAGAGTGGTTACCCCCGAGGGGATGGGTATCAACTGTGAAGGGGCTCCAGGGAAATTTCTGGAGTATTTAAATATTTCCATGTTTTGATCCAGGTGAGGCAGACATATATAAAATTCATCGAGCCATACCATTTAAGACTAATGCGCATGTATGTATCACCTGCACGCTACATCTTAATAAAGAAGTTGAACACTGTCTTCCCTTCTTTCAGGAGTGATCTCTAGGAATTTCCTGACTCTTAGGTCTCTTGCTCCCAGGTGGCTGTCTGTCCTTCCCTGCTTCCCCCGCCCCCAGTCCATCCTGAGAGCGGCCTTGGTCACACCACCCTAGAGCTTGGCATCAGCCAGCTCCACGGCCAGGCCCGGCCTGGGGCTGATCCCGAGACGCGGGTTGTGCTGGCAGGTGTGCTGATCTTCTTTTCTTGGGGCAGGCGCTGGGGCTTTCTAAGACCTGAGCTGGAGGGGGGTTCCTGCTTCAGGGTCGCTGGGCAAGCCGCTGTGGGGTCCTAGATATCCGTGGGGCTCATGAGTGGGAAGGGGCTCTTACCACCCCCACCCCCCATTCCAACAAAGAGCCGGAGGCGTTGAGAGGGCTGCGGAGTGTTTGGAAGAAGTGACACAGGAGTAGGTGCTTGGCATGGCGGGCCGGGTTCCTGGAAGGAGAAGCCGGGAGGGGTGGGCACCGAGGGCGTCCGGGCTGGGCTGCAATAAAGAGCTTGTTCTGCTCGCAAGCTTTCTATTTGAGGACCTGGAGCCATGACGTCTCTCAGAGTTTCCATTCTCTGAGCTGCAGCTGTTGGTTACGTGTTTCATTCAAAATGCTTTGCAGGAAGCAGCAGGCTCCACATTCCAGGGTTTTTAGTCATTTTTTTTTTTTTTCCTCTCAGAGCTTTGGGGCCCGGATTAGAATGTTCTTCAAACCACACTGTCCTCGGCTAGACTCCCAAGAGGAAGTGGGTGGGTCCCTGGGGGGTGAGAACACGGGCCCCAATTCAGGGATGGGATGAAAAAAGATTAAGGCCAGCACAAGTGAGCTCCTAGAGAGATGGCTGACCTGAGGCCCACCTCAGGCGAGGGGTGGGAGCCTGGGGGCTGGTGACTCTCGCCTCCCCAGCCAGGGCCCACAGGGAACTCAGTCTCTGTGTGTGTGTGTGTGTATGTGTGTGTGTTTGTGGCGTGAGACAGAACTGAGTTAGTTAGCATTTCATCCTGAGGGATCCCCCACGCTCAGCCCTTCTCTTCAGGCCGAGGAGAGTGTGACACGGGGCTTCACTTGCTGCAGGGAAGGGTGCGGACATATGTCTAGATTTGGAGCAGAGGGAGAAGCACTTTAGCAAAAGGACCCCACCAATATATGAAACCAAAGAAACTACGACAAATGTTTGCAGAGTGTCTGCTTCATTACTGGCATGGGGCCAGGTGCTGGCAGTACCCCAGCGTGCAAGATGGAATCCACCTCTGTACTTGCAGTAGGGCTGGGAAATATGGCCTGGAAGGTGCCTGCTGGGGGAGCAGAGTAAAGGAGTGAGGGCCCATGGAGCCCAGATTGTGGTGGGCAGAGAGGTGGCGAGGGTACAGGGCCGCCAGCGATCAGGTGGCTGGTGCAGGGCAGTGGGTGTGTGAAAGGCAGGGCGGAGCTCAGCGGAGACCTGTGCGGGCTGGGGGGTGTGGTTGAGGCTCTGACCTGGGGAGGGAGATTAATACTAGCAGAGCCCCGGTGGTCCCGAAGCAGGACATTCCCCCCTCAGGTCTTGAAAAGCCCCAGAGCCTGTCCCGTGAGGAGGAGGAGAGAAAAGCCAGGGGTTCCTAGGCAACCACCCAGCCCAGTGTCACCGTTTCCTCTGCGTGCCTGGGGCAGAGGGAAGGAAGTTCTGTGATAAGAACCAAGTCCCGCATTGAGACAAAAATGCCAAAGTGTTTTTGCACCCTGCACGTAGACACGAGTTCACAATCTGGTCCCATGAGATTTCCTCAAAGATGATGAGCTATCAAGCCTCCGATTCTGTTACATTAGATGGCAAAAGGATTTTAAAAACCCAGTTAAGGTTTAGAATCAGTCAACTTTGAGTTAGTCAAAAGGGAGATTAGGAGTTTCTGTTGTGGAGCAGTGGAAATGAGTCCGACTAGTATCCATGAGGGTGCGGGTTGCTCAGTAGGTTGATTGTCTGGCGTTGTGGTGAGCTGTGGTGTAGGTTGCAGACTCGGCTTGGATCTGGCATTGCTGTGGCTGTGGCGTAGGCCAGCAGCTGCAGCTCTGATTCGAACCCTGGCCTGGGTTCCTCCATATGCCACAGGTTTGACCCTAAAAAGCAATAATAATAATAATAATAAAATGAGGGGCGGGATTGTCTGGTAGGTGTTCCTCATCTAATCGCACAAGCCCTTTAATAGCAGAGAGTTTTCTCTGGCTGGTGGCTGGAAAGGAAGTCATAGATTTGAATATGGAAGCACGGGTTGCATGCACATTTAGTGACTTGAAGATGGAGGGGGCCGCATGGAAGAGGCTTAAGAGAGAGCGGCTTCTAGGTGCTGAGAAGGGCCCATGGCTGACAACCGGCAAGGCAAGAGCACCTCAGTCCTACAGCCACAGGAGCAGAGTTCTGCTGCATCAAAATGAACTCGGGAGCAGATTCTTTCCCAGAACGTCTAGACACCAGCCCAGCCAGCTCCCACCTTGATTTTGGCCTTGCAAGGCCTGCCTGAGCAGAGAGTCCAGTGAGCCCACCTGAACTTCTGACCTACAGAACTGAGATCATTAACCAGGGTTGTATTAGCTTTGTGGTAGTTTGTTATCCAGGAGCGGAGAGTGAATACATTTCCACTTTTTCTTTCTTTCTTTTTTTTTGTCTTTTTGCCTTTATCTAGAGCCGCTTCCGTGGCATATGGAGGGTCCCAGGCTAGGGGTCTAACAGGAGCTGTAGCTGCCGGCCTTCACCACAGCCACAGTAACGCGGGATCCGAGCCGCATTTGCAACCTTCACCACAGCTCACGGCAACGCCGGATCCTTAACCCACTGAGCAAGGCCAGGGATTGAACCCGCAACCTCATGGTTCCTAGTTGGATTCGTTAACCACTGAGCCACGAAGGGAACTCCTTTCTTTCTTTTTTCTTTTTTTTTTGTCTTTTTCTAGGGCCGCACTTGTGGCATATGGAGGTTCCCAGGCTAGGGGTCTAATCGGAGCTGTAGCCTATGGCCTACGCCACAGCCACAGCAATGTGTCTGCAACCTACACCACAGCTCATGGCAACGCCGGATCCTTAACGCACTGAACGAGGTCAGGGATCGAACCCGCAACCTCATGGATCCTAGTCGGATTCGTTAACCACTGCGCCACGGCGGGAACTCCCATTTCCACTTTTTCATTTCATCATGAGAAGGTCCTAAGCGGCTCTGCTGACTCCTCCTGTGCAGGCAGGTCAGGCTGGATGCATGAGTCCCAGGTGGCGCTCAGACCCGGGCCCCAGCTGAACCGCCACACGTGAACGGCAGGCGCTGGGCCTTGGCTGGGGCTATCTTGTCTTCTTACTCAAGAAGGAGAGGGGAGGCCTGCATCCTACACTCCCCAGTCTAAGAACCACCCAGCAGCTCCTTCCGCAGGCTGCAGGCTGCAGGCTGCAGAACTCTCCTAGGCCCGTGTTTCCCGCAGAAGAGCAGAGCTCTGGGCGGAAATCCGAGAAGGGCAGTGACCTCGCCCTACCCCTCTTCTCAGATGACAAGTCTGGGCTCTGTCAGGGCAAGAGACAGGAACTGCACTGCGTGGAGTAATAAGGTTCAGCGGCACCCTTCCCCACCCCCATGAAAAGCATTCTCTGGCTGGTTGGAACGGGGATTTCTTTTTAAATTTTATACTGGCTTCCTTAAGAATCTGTTAGACACATAGTCAGGTACCCCTGGGAGTCCAGAAATGTTTGTAAGGAGGAAGGTTATGTTTCTGCTTTCCTGATGAAAAAGCCCTAATGAAGTTTTTCTCCTTCCCACATGAGGCCTTTTCTCCAAATCGTCTCTGATTCTTCCCAGATGGTGTCGGGCTCTGTCCCCGCAGCCCCTGGCAGGGCGGGGCTTCAGAAAGTAGGAGGGTTCTGTGTCTCAAGGACCCGAGATCTCAGCTCTGTCACTTAACCCTCTGGGGGGAGTGGGGGCTGGACACCCTCCTGCACCTCCGTTCCTGCCCCTAGGCCACGAGCCTGGTGAGCAAGAAGGAAGGAATGAATACCGGTGTCCTCATCCCTGGGCTGGCCACTGCACAACAGCTGCCTTGGAAAGATAGATATTTTTGACAACCTGAAAAGAATTTTTATTCTGGTGACAGGCGGGCCTGGCCAGCCAGCAGC
>PVHT021183519.1:1197508-1286268 GCA_004024745.2 Catagonus wagneri | reverse complement strand
TAGGAGTGGGGGGAGGGTGGTGGTCATGGTGGGGTGGGGGCTGGGATGGGGGTGTATTTCTGGCAGGTGGGGGTTTCGAGGCCCCTCTGGGGATCTGTCTGGTGGGGACCGTGTGGCGTGGTTGTGCGAGGCTCCCTCGGGCTTGATTTCTCTCCACTGCGCGTTTGGGGGTTTGATCTAATCCTCTTAGAGTGGAGGTTTTGCTGTCAAGGAATCTCGGGGAAAATCAGCTCGGTTTCAACTTTTCCAAACTTTCCACGGTGAGGGCTGAGCTGAGCGGGTCCGGGATCGTCCCCTGTTTTTGAGGCGGGTGGGAGGCGAGAAGAGCCTCCAGGAGGAAGATGAGGGCTGGAGGCGGGAGCGTCCCGTTTGGCCCTCCCCTCCAGGAAACAGGAGACCTCAGGATGTTCTGGGGGGAGAGGGGCGGTATTTCAGGGTCCCTGCAAGTCCCTGGGTGTTGGGAGCAAAGCTGGTTTCTCGAGGGTCCGTCTTCCCGGGCAGAGGCTGAAGCGTCAGGGCCGGGGTCAGGCGCCTCCGCCCTCCTCCCCGGGGCTGTGGGCTCAACGCTGAGCCAAGCATGAAACAGCCTCTCTCTGCCTCTCTGTTCCCACCCCCATCCTGATGGAGTCTGGTTTTCATCACCCATTAATCACCGAAGCTTCCCACAGCCTGTGTCTATCTGTCCGCACTCACCAGCCCCCTGGGCTCTGGGGGGGATGGATAGACAGACAGACAGGCAGATGGTCTCTGACTTGGGAAAATTTAGGGTCACGCTGGGGGCTGCTCCCCACTCCAAGGCAGGGGCGAGGCATACTTCCTGAGCTTGTTACACTCCCCCCCCGCCACTGCCCAGCCCGGCTTGAGGCTGCCAGCCCGGCCACCTCACCCCGGCAGCAGGCGGCAGGGGCCATTAGCTGTCCTGTTCACCAGGAAGGAAATGGGCTGGAGGGCTGAGGAATTCTAATTAAGCTTCCCCAGCTGGCAGGCCGGCTGGCGGGTGAGATCTGGCACCTCCAGCCCTGCTGGAGTTGGTGCCAGCCCCGTTCGGCCTGGCCCGCTGGGTGCCCACCTGCCGCTGTGGGAACCCGGCTTCGGGTGGCCTTGCAAACCCCCTGAAGATTCCCAGACGCCTGGCTCTCTTCGCACCTCCTCTCTGGCCCCGTCCTCACTCTCTTCCCCGTCAGCCCCCTTGCCATGACTTACCTGAAGGGGCCTCTGGGGTTGGGTTGCCGCGTGGAGCCCCCACCTGTTCAGGCCGTCATCGCGCCCTTCTCCCCAACTCTGGAGACCTGGGTTCCGACCTGGTTCTGCCCGACCTACCGTGTGGGTCGGGGCTACTCCCCTCTCTGAGCCTCGGTTTCTCTGACGGCGACAGCCCCATTCCCAGTCACTGGCCAAAGAGGGTGCTCGTCAGTGTTGGGGGGCACCCAGCTCCTCCCGTTACCAAGGCCTGCCCTGGGGGTACAGGCTGGTGGGCGCACAGTGAGGGCTAGGAGCGGTCTGGGCGTGGCAGGCAGCCAGGGCTCCCAGTGATGGTCACAGCAGAGAGCTGGGACCGCGTCTGGAAACCTGACAATGACCCCGGGGTGGCCTTGCCCTTCCTGGTCCAGCGTTCTGTACTCCCCTAGAGCTGTGTCCCCAGAACCCAGGCGTCTCCAGCTCTGGCCGCCCCTCCAGCCTCTCTCCAGGGCTGGCCTCTGCTTTACATAGCTCCTGTCGGCCAGGCTGCCCTGGTGGGTGGGTGCAGCTCCTCAGCTGGCTTCCACTGGGGCTGGAGAACCCAGGCAGACACGGAGCCCCGCAGGGTCAGAGCCTGCGGGACCAGGGTTCTGAGGTCCAGGCCATCGGCACATCTGCACATCACAGCATAGTCGTTTGCATTCATTCGCATCCAAGTCCACACGCACCCCACCAGACACTCTTCCCTCTACCACCTCTAATGAGACTAAATATTTAACCAGCAACTCCAGAGTTGTGCTCTCTAAGCCTCTAACCCCAGGCCCTCTATTTCAAGTGCGTTTTGAGGACCTGGTGTCTGCACAGGCTTCTATCTGGGCTATCAGGGAGAATGGAGGACTGGGAAAATAGAGCCCTTGTTCTTGGGGTGTTCACAGCCTGGCTGGGGAAACTACCTTCCTAGGACAAGTTTTAGATGGATACACTCGCGTGCAGTACTGCAGATGGTGGGATGCTGGGGCGGGGCAGGACTGGGGCAGTGCCGGAGCAGGGCTTGAGCTCCGAGCGGGCTGGAAGGGCAGGGGCTGTGAGCTTCAGCATCCCTGGCACGGGGCTTTGTGCGTGCTAGCCGCTGTGTTGGAGAGGGGTCTGTGACACCCAGAGGGCTGATTCTCTTACTCAGCCCCGGGTCCCAAGGCCCTCTTTGGAGTCAGCCCTACAAAGAATTGCCTTGTGTCATACCATTGATCTGCTCTCGGCTCGTACAGAATGGCCCAAGCATGGGGCCAGAACCAAAGACAGCCTTCGGAGAGGTGGCTGGATGTGAGAGCTCTGACAGTCAGCAGTGACTGCCTTACCCAATCCGATCTCCACCCAGATGACAGGGGTGAGGGGGGTGAAGTACAGGGGGGATTGGGTAACACGCCCCAGGACCACCCAGGGACAGGAGGAGCTCGGACACGAACCAGGCATCCTGGCTCCTCAGCTTGTGCCCTCCACCCTCACCCTCTACTGCCTCTTGTGGAGGGAGGAGCTGCACTGAACTCTGGGGGAGGGGGGAGTTAACAGGCGGGGGGTTAGCAGGGCCGGGCTCTGGCGTCTGACCACCTGGGTTCAAATCCTGGCTCTGGTGATTACCAGCTGTGTGACTTCAGGGAAACCATTCGATTTCTCAATCAATGTTTCCTCCCCTGTGGAGTGAGCGTAATAACACCTGCCTGCCTCATAGACATCTGACTCACTTTGCACAGTGCCCGCTGGGCTCTGCAGTTACTGTGCACCGTGTGTCTGCCATCGGGTGGGGACTGAGGGACGAGGAATGAGGACAGCCTGCTGGGGGCTGTGGGTGGTGTGAGGAGGTCTGGCTGACTGGAGCAGGGCTGCCCACAAAGGAGAAGGGACAGAGCCCGGCTGGGGAAGGGGCCCCTGCTGACCTCCATCATTCTAGAGGCAGATGCAGCAGGTGTGTCCAGAGCTGCCCAAGGCTTGGCAGCCTCTCTTCACTGAACCCACTTGGTCACCCATAAGATGCTGGGGCTCCAGGGACGGGGGGAGGAGTGCTATGCCTTTGAGTCCCAGGTGCTCAAAACCGTGTACCCATGATTAGCCTTTGAGTCCTATCGTGTGGTGAGATTTTGTGTTGCTTGTCATGGCACTTGAAACCAACCCCTTAAGTTTTAATTTGGCCTTCTCTGGGTTCCTTAAGCCACGTCCAAGAGGGATGAAGACCTAATCTTGGTGTTCCCTGGGGGCTTAGAGGGTTAAATATCTGGCATTGTCACTGCCGTGCTTGGGTTGTTACTGTGGTGTGGATTCCATTCCTGGCCCAAGAACTTTTCATGCTACAGGCTTGGCAAAAAATAAATAAATAAATAATAAATAAATAAATAATAAAAAAGAAAGAATTAGTCTCTCCGCATCATTGTGAAAAGCTAATCCGATCCCACTGTCAAGGCAGGAAAATGGAAACATCTCTGGAGGAGGGGCAGGGGGTGCTGAACAGAGGCAAGAGAGCAGGATGAGGGGGCTGAGTATGTAAAGACAAAACCAAGGACCCTGTTATAAAGAAACAAGACACAGAGGCAGCCACACACCTAGACATATGTTCCTGCCCACTCACAGGCCACAGACTGTCACCAAGAGGCTTAGCATGGCGGGCCACCAGGCAGCTTTCTGGAGCACTCTTTCTTATAAGAAATGGCCTCCGGGAGTTTAGGATAAAGCAACGCAGAATGAATTCGCTCTCTCCTTTACACTTTCTATTTAAGCACACTGAAAGAGAGTTTGGGGATTCAGACTATTCTTTGCCCCAAAACTGTGGGCAGGGAAGGAAGGAGGGAGATGGATGGTCTGAGATGGGCCTCCATCTTGAGTCCCAACCCCAAAGCCTGGCCCTGCGCAGGACACCCACTGAAGGGCAGCCTGACCCAGACATGTGGCCTCAGTGGGATGGTCAGGCCCCATGTCAGCCGCTCCCTGGCCAAGTCATTCTCTGGGGAGAATGCCCTGGGACCTTTTCTTTTCCGCCGTTGGCTGCACTCTTCCTGTTCCCTGGCCTTCGACCCTCGAATCCTGTTAAGTTCCTTTTAGAACTCTTTTCTGTGTGGGTTAGACCCTTTGTGACTTGGGTGTCTCCCCTAGTAAGACTTAACATACAATAGCATTAACGGAGCTCAAGCGTGTAGCTGGATGGGTCGTCACACGTGGGTCTGTGCCCACGTGACTACCAGATGAAGAGATGGAAACTTTCAGTGCCGCGGAAGGTCCCCTGGGCCCCTTCCCAGTAAACATCACCCTAGGGTGACCAGTGACCTCACTTCTGTCACCATCGATTCATTTTCACTGTTCTTGATCTTCTACAAATGGTCTCTGGCTTATTTTACTCAACATCCTGTCTGGGGGATTCATCCATGCTGTTTTGTGTGTAGCAGAAGTTCTTGTGGGTTTTTGTTTGTTTTCTGTTGCCTTTTTTTTTTTTGGCAGCACTCATGGGATGCGGAGTTTCCTGAGCCAGGGAGCAAACCCGAGTCACAGCAGCGATGTCCGATCCTTAACCCACTGAGCCACCAGGGAACCCCACTCTTGTGTTTTGTCACTATGCATGTGAACATATGTATCCGTTCTATGGATGCATCTCACCGTGTTTAACCATCCTCCTATTGACTGACATTTGGGTTGTTTCAGTTTGAGGTACTGTGACTAGAGGATTAGTGTACACACCTATTCCCAGACTTGTGCATTTGATTCTCCTCGAAGTATAACAAGGAATGGAATTGCCGGGGGACTTGGAGTTTTGAGAGATCACAGTCCTTCTTTCTCACTGGCTAGGGCTTCAGTCACAGCAATGTTGGCCAAGCAAGACGTCCCTTCCTCTCAGGGTCCTCCTGCTTCTAGAGAAGGTCAGGCAGCTTCTGCCCACTGTTGGGCATGAGGGCCAGCCTGACCCACCCCGGTCACTTTGAAGGAGTCACTTGCAGAGGACTGAATGGCTCCAGAGGGAGTTGAGGGGTCTCCTTCCGGGGCTGGAAGGGAGGTCAGGGGAGGGTGAGACCCAGAGCAGCAAGGCCGGAGGGACGTGATTGCCTAAGATGCTGGTGGACCTTATGCTCCAGGGTTAATGACCTGTCCAAAGTCACGTGGCCAATATGGGGCCGGCATGGTGGTCAGCTCAGGCGAGCCTCATTCCAGAACTCCGTTCATTGCTTGTAGCAGGCTGCCCTCTCTATGGAGGAGGCCTTTAGGGACAACGAGGTCAGAGTCAGGGTCCCGCAGAGTGCTCCACCCTGAGGTCAGACTCCAGGCCACCCCCTGCCTGCCCAGCAGCCCTGTCTCTGGCCGAGTCTCCTCCTGGGGGGACATTCAGAGGCTTTGGACAGCCTGAGTCATGGCCAAGGCTGGAGGAGAAAGAGGGAGAGAGAGAAAGAGTAAGACAGAGCCTGGGGCTGGCATGGCCCAAGACCCCGTGCCGGGGCCTGCCACTGAGCCAGCGTGGGTTGAGTGAGTGAGCGTGGTGAGTGTTTCCAGAGAACATTCCTGGAAAACAGTTTGCCCTGCATCAGCACCTCAGGCTTTCTCAACCAGAACATTCCTTTAGGTCCCAGACTGGCAAGGCTGGTAGGATAAGACGGCTTTAAGCATCCGGTGAGGTCTTAGCAGGTCACAGGAAGAGCTGCCTTGGCCTCCTGGGAAGTGGCGACGGACATCTCACTGGAAGGTTCTGGATGGTGTGCTCTCAATACCAGGTGTGGTTCATCGTGTGAAGACTTCAGGTTGTGCAATTAATGCTTCTCTGACTTTGCGGTTCCCTAGGAAGGGAGAGAGGCTGGGCAGGCAGGCATGCGGGGGGTGTGTGTGCGTGTGTGTGTGTGTGTGTGTGTGTGTGTGTGTGTGTGTGTTCATCTATTGCTTAGCCATTCATTCTGCAAATATTTACTGATTGCCTATTATGTACCACTAGGGACTCTGCAGTGAATAAAAGAGCCAAAGTCCCTGCCCTCAATGGAGCTTATTAGACCCAGAACATATGTCTCCACGTGACCGTGTGTGTATCTGAAGGCATGTATCTGCTGGAACCTATGGCTGCCTCTGTGTTTACATGTGTGATGTCTGTGTGGCACGTGTATGTGATGCATATGCGTGTGTGCGCGTGCGTGCATGTCTGAAGTGGGTGGGGTTCGGAATATCTGAGTGTGTGCGTGTGTGTGCCTGAACACATGTGTCTGAGCGTGTGTGTGTGTATAAAGGGGAGAGAATTACTCATCTGCTCAGAAGACTATTCAAGAAAGACCTCTCCCAGAGCAGTTACATTTTCATAAATAAAAATAATCAGATAATGAGTTCATTTCCGATCTTAAGTTTGATGCCAACATTCCAGTGAAACGAGACCCGCTGGAGGGCTGGCTGCTCTCTGTGTGGCTTGGATTAGCTGGGGAAAGTGCAGGGGTAAGAGCTGCCACTTGCAGCCTGCAGGGGGGGTGGCAGGGGCAGCGGGGGGCGGGGGGGGGCCTCCAACCCAGGGAGCGGCTGCGCATGCCTGGGGTTAAGCCCTCCACCCTTCCATCAGCAGACACCCCCCGCCCCTGCCGCCAACAGCCTGCAGGAGGCCTGAACTTCCTCCTTTCAGTCCTTCGATAGCAGGAATGGGCAGAATAGGTACAGTTTTGTAAACACAGCCGGCCCCAAAGGGGTGGCCCCCTGGGTTCCATGGGTCACCCGAGGCACCCAGGCTGGAGTTCACAGAAGCCTCCTGGGGGGACCCATAGCGGGGTTCAGGAAGACCCTTGAAGGGAGGGGGTGGGCTGCACCCAGACCACAGCGGGGGAGTCCACGCCTTGCCTCGGCATTCACGGTCTTGCCCGGCGCCTGCCCCAGGCCATCCTTGTCCATCTCCCCCTCACCTGTGCTCCTGCCAGACGAAACTGTTCCCTACTCTGTCCTCTCTGTTCCCTCTCCTGGGAATGCTCTTCCCCCAACTCCGGATGTTCCAGTTTCTCTGTCCTTTAAGATCCACATGTCACCCCCTTCTCGAAGTCCTCTCTAATTCTGCCAGGGGGAGCGCTTTCTCACGCTCCACGGTTCCCACCTTCTAAGGGCTCCAAGTTCGGCGTGTGGGTGTGAGGGGGTCGGGTTTGTTCCTTCTGCAGCAGATTTTCTGCTGCGGAGTCCCAGTCAGCCCAAAGATGGGCTCTCCCCGGGGGGGCTGGCTGGATCGGTGACCTGAGCTGGAATCAGAAACCTGCTCCCGGCCTGTATCGGGGAAGCCGTGAAAGGTCTGCCCCTGAGCTGAATTTGAGATCCTATGGCAGACGGCAATGCCTTGGCAGAGGCTGGAAGGAGGGCATTTGGGGGGAAGAGGAGAGCGGAAAGGAGAGGATTCTCCCAGGAGGAACAACTTAGACCCCAAATCGAGACATCTGTGAGATGTCAGGAAATTACCCTGCAGTGGGGAAACTATGGAGAATCAATTCAGAGGCAGAGGCTGATGATCTGCAAGTAAAAAAGAATTCACAGAGGCCATCTGTCCATCCGCCTATCTACCAACCACCCATTCCTTTACCATGTCATGCATTTAGCAAGCAACACTGAGCACCTACTCTGTGCCAAAGTCTCCAGGGGTTTTACCTACATACCATCGCATATGCCATTCGTCACAGGACAGCGGGGTGAGAAATGTGTCAGGATCTCAGAGAGGAAATCTGAGCCTCAGAGAAGCTGAAGTCAGCGCTCAGGGTCACACAGCAGCCGAGGGCCTGAGCGGGGGTTTACACTCAGGTCAGGCTGTTTCTCCAAAGCCTGAGCCCTTCCCACGCCGGCGAGGAACAAATAGCTTATTTCTCAGTCTCTCCACGGCTTTGGGCCAAGCTGGATCCAGGCCCTGTGGCAGTGTGATTAAGCCTTACTCTTTGTCTGGGAAGTTCGGCCCGTGTCCCTGTCTAGTGCCCCCACCGCAATTTTGCTATAAGCCAGCTGTCTCTATCTTTTAAAACCTTCACTGACAAGGCCATTTGTAGGGACAGGGTCCTAACCCAAAGGAGCAAAGCTCTGCTAGTGGAATTTCTAGTGCAGAGGGATGTTTTGCTGGGCAGGGCATCAACTAAATCTTCGAGAGGTAGGACAGGCTTGGCAAGCGGGCCCAGCATGGGCTCAAGAGGAAGGCAGAGCTGAAAACATTCTCAAAAAGCACCAGGGAGGTGGTTGAAAATGTATATTCTGGGGCCCCATCCCTAAAGAGCCTGAGTGAGTGATCTGGGTGGGTCTGGAAATCTGATTTTTTAAAATGCCCCAAACACTTTTCCTTTTTTCTTTTTAAATTATAGTTGATCTACAATGTTGTGCCATTTTCTGCTGTACAGCAAAGTGACCCAGTCATACGTGTACGCACATTCCCTTTCTTATATTAGCTTCCGTCACCGTCTATCCCAAGAGATTAGATATAGTTCCCTGTGCTGTACAATAGGATCTCACGGCTTATCCATTCTATTTTTCTTTAATTGGTTTTTTGCTTTTAAGGGCCGCTCCCTTGGCATATGCAGGTTCCCAGGCTAGGGGGTCGAATCGGAGCTGCAGCTGCTGGCCTACACGACAACCACAGCACTGCTGGATCCAAGCTGTGTCTTCAGCCTACACCACAGCCCACGGCAATATGGCGCTGGATCCTTCATCCACTGAGTGAGGCCAGGGATCGAACCACTAGTCCTTATGGATACTAGTCAGGTTCGCTACCCCTGAGCCACGATGGGAGCTCCAATATACACATGTACATTTTGTATCTATATATATCCATTTTATCACATGCTCTAGTGCTGTAGGCCGGAGTCCTATGTCCGTACTTGTGACCTAGAAGATGAGCTGTAGCGGGATGGAGAGCTGGAGACAAGGAGACACTTGTGAGAGTTTGGTTTTCCTCCAGGACGCGTAGAGGCTTGACTAGGTAATTAGCACGAAGCCTTGGAATGAAATTCTCCCTTTTGCCCTGGTGGAAGGGGTTGGGTTGCACCTCCTGCTTCCTGAGCTGGAACTTGAGCCTTTGTGCTGGTTTACGCGCAAAGTGGGAAAAGAGGCGAAGGGAGCCGACTCTGCGACTTAAACGTCCCGGCCGGGCTGGGAACGCAGGACTCGGAAATCTGATCGGGGGACTGTCATAGCTCCAGACCCTTCCTCCATTTCTCGGAGGGCTTTCTCGCCAGAACTCAGGTTTCTCAGGCGAAATCCTTCCCCCAAGCATGTCTCCCACCCTAACAGGGCGGGCCGGGGACAGGAAGCGAGCGTTTACTGCACTTGAGGGATTCTGGCCTGATGGTTTCTCAAACCCCCACGGGCTCCCGGAAGGGAAACGCGGACAAGTGTCAGAGGAGAGGTGGGAGCGTGGCCCCCAGAACCCCAAGCACCCCACGGGGCGGGTGAGATCCAGAGATGCGTATTCCTGGGAAAGGAGAAAGTTCTTCCTGCTTCTTCGGTTCTGAAGCTCCTTCACTGGGTTCCAGCAGCTGTCCCTCAGTCCATGAACTGTTCCATGTTCCCTGAGGCCGCGGGCGCCCTGACTTGTGCTCTCTTAGGGGTCAGGAGACTGGCCGACCCCTCGTTTCCACTACCGCCGCTTAGCTCTTCCCCGGGGTTCAAGGCCTTCCTCTCAGTGTGCTTCGGGGGGCTGGCGCCCTTTGCCACACAGGCCTGCCCCTCTCGGGAGCTAGAGGCAGCAGCTGCAGTGGCAGAGTTTTGTCTGTAAAAAAGTGAGGGCATGGAGGTAGCCGAGCGAAGGGGAGAGAGGAGGCTGTGTTCTGGCTTGGCAGGCGTTGGGACCTCCAGCTGCACGAGCGGCCCCTCAGGGTCTCAGCTCCGAGCCACGGCTGTACCTGCTTCGCGGAGGCCCTGCCCCAGTTTCCCATGAGGCAGAAATGGGGAAGCGGGGAGAGACCTGAGCGGCGACAAAGCTCCTTTAGGCCCATCGTTTGCCCCCTGAGAGAGTCAGAGCCTTGGGTACAGGCCTACTTGGTCCAGAGCTGACTTTGGGGGGCTGGTGCCCCAACCTAGGTTTCTCTCTCTTGTGGCTGTGGACCGCTGTGGCTTCACAATGAAGTGTCAGAGGTTTGAGCTGCCCCAGGATCCCATCCTTCCAAGGTCAGGTCTACTAGATTACAGGAGGAAAACATCGTTATTTTTGTATCAAAGGAGCCATGTCTATGTTATGAAGTCAAAAGCAAAATTCACGTCAATTTTATTTTTCTTTTCTTTTTTTTTTGGCCACTCCATGGCAGATGGTGTTCCCAGGCCAGGGATCAGATCCGAGATACAGCTGTGACCCAAGCCACAGCTGTGGCAATGCCAGTTCCTTAACCCACTGGGCCGGGCCAGGGATAGAACCTGCGTCCCAGCACTCCCAAGCTGGTGCTGATCCAGTTGTGCCACAGAGGGAGCTCCCACATCAATTTTTAAGAAAACACATTTTAGACTCGGAGCTATGCTCCTAGAAGCTCACTTTCTACTCCCTTCAGGCAAATACTCCAGCCCTCCGTACCTCAGTTTCTTCATCTGAGAAGTGGGATTACACTCGAGAAGTTTATGAGGGTGATGGAGGTGGGGTGTGAGGAAGAACTGGGTGGAAGCCGGCATTTCCTTCTCCTGTGCTAGCAGCTTCTACACTCCAGAGCTGCCGTCCCAGGAGAAAACTCTCACGTTCTGGTTCATTGGGCTTTCCCGCATCGAACTGGGTGTGACAACCTCTGGCTTCTGGCCACACACCTCACTGGCCTGGAGGCTTCCTGCCTGAGCCCTCTGCCTCCTGCGGACAGCCTGACACAGTGCACAGGGATCTGGGCAGGGGCTGGGCATCCTCCAACACCATCCCTAGCTCCTTCCTCACTCACTGACCCTAGGGAAGCTGGAGGAAGGGATGGGTGTTTCCTCTTCCTGGGGCTCTGGGTACCAGGAACATTTCCAACACTATACCTAGAAAAGGGGTGCACTGCCAACCTGTGGGCCGAATCTGGACCCGACCCATGTTGGTGTGGCACTTTAAAACTGTGAAATCCAGAGTTCCCGTCGTGGCGCACTGGTTAATGAATCTGACTAGGAACCATGAGGTTGCGGGTTCGATCCCTGGCCTTGCTCAGTGGGTTAAGGATCCGGCGTTGCCGTGAGCTGTGGTGTAGGTCGCAGACACGGCTCGGATCCCGCGTTGCTGTGGCTGTGGCGAAGGCCGGCGGCTACAGCTTCTGTTAGACCCCTAGCCTGGGAACCTCCGTATGCCGTGGGTGCGGCCCTAAAATGACAAAAGAAAAAAAAAAGCCAAAAATAAAATAGAATAAAATAAAATAGGGAAATCCGACTAAAAAGCCTGAATTTGTTTTAATGCTCTTGAAAAGCTCAAGCTTCGCTAGTATGGCCCCATAAGGCACTAATGGGCCGGAGTGAGCCATCGCTGCCACATTGACTACAGACTTTGCCGCAGTCTCCCCCATCCCTAATACCTCACACCAGGCCCCCTGCTCACGTCTCTCATTCCTATCACCTGCTGCTACTGTGGGCAAGGGAGTGTGTGCTCTGACTACACTGCCTATGAGGAGGGTGACACCCACAGCCCAGAGAATGCTCTCCTTTTAAAATTGGAGCATTTTAGCTATCATTTACATTTGGAATCTAAAAAAAGGACACAGTGATCTTCTTTGCAGAACAGACGCTGACTCACAGACTTTGAAAAACTTACGGTTTCCAAATAAGACAGGTTGGGGGATGGGGGGGTTGCACTGAGAGTCTGGGATGGAAATGCTATAAAAATTTGGTTGCGATGATGGTTGTACACCTGTAAAAGTAATCAAACTCATTAAGAAAAAAAAATAAAATTGTAGCGTTTTAGGAGTTCCCTGGTAGCTCAGAGAGTTACGGATCCAGCATTGTTCACTGCTATGGCTTGAGTCAGAGCGGTGGTGCAGGTTGGATCTCTGGCCCAGGAACTTCCACATGCTGCAGGTGTGGACAAAAAAAGAGAAGAAAAAGAAGACAATTGGAGTAGCTGGACACTCTGGAGTGGCTAGTGAGAACCGGGTGGCAGCAGAAAGTCCCAGGTCCTCCTTTTCCCACCCCACGGGTCACCATCAGCTCTTTATGGTGCTGATGGGGGTGGGAGAGCCCCCCAACCCACCGGGGGGCTGCAGGTAGAGAGCCCTGAGGGCGGTACAGTTCTGCTGAAGCTGCCAGAAAGGAAGCCAGACAGACACATTTCCTACTCCTCGAACCCGGGACCCTAGTGACTGTAGTGCCCCGTGTTGCCTAGGTGGGTGGTGATTTTCGTACCAACAAATGTCTGCTTGAATCTGCCAGAACAGCTTCCTTGAAGCTTGCGGACCACTCTATCAGGCTGGGAGTCCTCTCTTCCTTAACTTCCCAGGTCATGCATGGACCATGGGCTGGGGTTAGGGCCAACTTTGTCATTCATCCATTCATTCATTCATTCATTCATTCAAGAGATAATTGTTGAGTGCCCACTCCAGGTCAGTGAATGTGTTAAGCATCACTTCCTACTGCATGAGCTTGGGCAAGTCACAATCGATGCACCCACTTCTCTTATCTGTAAAATCGGGGCATTACTGGATCCACCTGGAAAGGCCGTCAGGAGGGTTAAACAAGATGATGCATGTCTTGGCGTGGAGCTGGTACACAGTAGGCGCTCAATAGGTGGTACCCACGCTGCCCATGCTATTACTAATAAGCCCCCGTTCAGATGCCTGCGGGCACTGGATGATGTCTGCTGCCTCTGGCCTCTCTCCTCCCGCACCCCCAAGTCTGCACCCCGAAGCCGGCCCCGCCAGGTGCACAGAGGCCCCGTTCTCCGGCCGCGCGTCCTCTCTCGCCAGCTTCTGGGGGACCCTGCCTGGTGACCTCGCGACCCGGCCGTTTGCACAGGCAAAGAGGGGCCTTTTGTTCTCCGCCGGCCCGCGCGGCTCCCGCCCTAATCCGGCTAATTACCGTCCACATGGCGGCGGGGGCGCGCGCTCGCCCACCACTTTCCCACGGCCGCGAAGAAAGCCCCTCAGTGCGGCGCCCGCCGAGAACAGAGCGGCGATTCAGCAGCGCCCTCCCGCCCGCCCCGCGAGCCCCTCGGCCGCCCCTTTCTGCGTCTTCGGCTCTCTGGTCCCCTGTGTCTCTCTCTGTCTATGGGTCTCCGGAGCTGCCTCTCCAACTCTTTCCCTCTCCCATTCCTTTTCTCCCTGCTCCTGTCTGTGTGTCCCTCCCTGTCCTCTGTCCTCTTTCCCCTCTGTCTGCCTTGTCCGCACCAAGATTTTCTCTATTTCCTGTATCTCTCCTATGATCGATTCCACTTGCCTGCTCACCTATGGGTTCATTTGGGGGCTCAGAGAATCTCAGGCCTTCCCTCTCTTCTTGCTGGGGACCCCAGGGTTCTGGCTCCTTCTAGTGTGAAAAAACCCAAGGATGCTCCGGGCCCAAGTCACGTCTCTTGCAGGGTTTGGGGACAGCTCTGTGTTCTCGCTGGCAGAGGGCAGCCGTGAGACAGTGAATGCTTGAGATGTCCAGTGCTGGGCCAAGGCAGGTGTGGTGGGGTCCCTATTGCAGTGTAAGAGGCAGGACAGAAAGGGGAGCACCTCTGAAGCAGTCCCAGGCTTGGGGGCGGCCACCAGCCCCAACAGGGTTGGGCCAAGGGGAGGGTCTGGGTCTGGGTTGTCCTTGGTGTGTGTCTAGACCAACCACCAGCGAGTCTTGACAACTGCTCTTCTAGAATTCACTGTGGGTATATAGCTGAAGGGTTTTGGGCAGAGCTGTGGAATTGGGGTCTTTTTGGCCACTTTGGCTCAAGACATTCATTCATTCATTCATTCATTTATTCATTCAACAAATATTTATTGAATGTTTACTACGTGCTAGAAACTGTCCTGGGCTACAAGGGAGAAAGCCATAAACAGAGCAAAGATCCTTGGCATTCCCGTCATGGCTCAGCGGAAATGAATCTGACTAGGATCCATGAGGATGCAGGTTCGATCCCTGGCCTCGCTGAGTGGGTTAAGGATCCGGTGTTTCCTTGAGCTGTGGTGTAGGTCACAGACACAGCTTGAATCTGGCGTTGCTGTGGTTGTGGTGTAGGCCGGTGACTACAGCTCCAATTGGGCCCCTAGCCTGGGAACCTCCATGTGCGGTGTGTGTGGCCATGAAAAGACAAAAAAAAAAAAAAAAGGCAAAGATCCTGTGTCACATTCTAGTAAGAGAGAGGCTTTGGGAAAATAAGGAAAACAGCTGTCAGATGGTAGGAAGGGCTGTGGAAAAATGCAAAACCAGGAAGGGAGGAGCTAGGGGAAGGAAGGAAGTGTCACGGGAGGCCACTCTGGGTTGGTGACACTTGAGCAGAGACCTGAAGTGAAGTCAAGGGGATCCTGGGCTTGCTGGAAAGTTCCCACCACAGCTGCCAGGAGGCTCTTCCGGGTGCCCTCGACCCCCAGTCACTGGGGGTGCTGAGGCTCACTGTGGCCTGGTGGAGGCACCCAGCTCACTAAGGGACAGTGGCCAGGAAGGGGCTGGCCAGGAGACTTGTGCTGTGGGAAAACCCTTCCTAGCCCTCGTTTTTCTTGCCTTTTCCTCACCGGTGTCAAGGATTTCCCAACAATGGCGACCTTTCAGTGAACAGATCACAAATAAACCGCGCAGCCCTGGGGGAGGGTTCCTGGTCAGGGCCCGGTGGGCCGTGTCTGAGGGAGAACTAGGGCCTCCTGTCTGCGGAGAAACCAAGGACTTCTTTATATCGAGGTAATTGAGGAAAAAGTATTAGCGAGTGTCGTGAGCTCATAAATCACGAGGCAACACGGTGTTGTTGTGGGTGTTCAGATCAAGGGGAGAAGAAAGAAGAAAATGGGAAAAATATTCTCCCAGTGGGCTCGTGTCAGTCTTGGGCAGAGCAGGAGGCCCCGAGCACCAGAGGCAGGACAGAGGACCCACAGTCGCTCTAGGCTGGGGTTTGAGACCCTGAGAGAGACTGGAGCCCCAGCCGGAGCGTGCTTTTACAAGTGCGTTTGCTAAGTGTGGTGCGTTTGGCATGTGGATGGAGGAAAGAGGCCCCCGTGGCCTTCCCCAGCCTCTCCCATCAGCTCGCACCGTCCCCCCGCTACCCCCCATAATTGCCCACCCTGGGTCCTGGCTTAAGTCCCACTGAGTCGCTTCTAGGAGGGGCCCTGGTGGGATCCAGCTGGGATGTCCTTTATGCTGCCAAGCCCAAGGGCGACCCACCATGTTTAGAGGTCCAGACACTGTCCGACTTGGACCTTCTTCCCAGAATGCCGTGCTGCCCGGGACTGACTTTTCTGTCCGGGATCAAAGCAGGAAAGCACAGCTGGGACTGGGAGCCAGGAGATTTCTTTATAACCTGCCTCTCACTAACTAGGAGACCTTGAGGGCACCGTTGGACCTCGCTGAGCTTGTTTCCTTGCTGGAAAATAGGGATGACAATAATAATCCCTCCCCACAGGGTATAGGAAGGATAAAAGGAGATAAGGATGCAGAATGTATTGTCAGCCAGCAGCTTTAGGCTCTTCTGGCCAATGAATTCTACATTTTGACCCATCACCGGCACATATAATCAAAACAAAAGTTTACACATATTATGTTGAATGCATTGATCTACCTCATTCTACTTTTTAAAAAATCGCAGGTCGTGAGCCATGGGGCCTTGAACTACAATTTGAAAAACACTGGCATAAACCGTGGAACGAGAGACAAAAGCCTGTGTGATTTCACTGCTGGGGAGCTTGCTGTGGGGGAGAGCAGGGCGGGGGCTGCCACCGTGGGTACACCTCCCTCCCCCGACCCCAGGGTGCCCAGCACTGCTTCTCCGTGGTGGACTTGAACTTTGTTTCTCAACTGTCTCTCCTGACTGCCCCCAGACCTCCCCGATGACTGCACTTGACCCTGTGCTAAGGCCAGACATAGCTTTCTAGACCCGAAGGGGACCCAGGGGTCATCTCACCCCTCACGGAAACTTCTGTAAGCTTCCCAGCCAGGGAAAGTGATTTAGTCAAGACCACCCAGAGAATAGGTGGCAGAGCCAGGACGGGAGCTCAGGTGTTTCTGTCAGCTCACAGCTGGTTTTCACTTACGAGCCCAGTTTCCTGCCTGGCTGAAACCTGGCCCTTCCTGCCTTCGCTTCTGGGGTCTGGGAACTGCCCCTGACCTGAGGAGAGTCAGAATAAAGCAGCGCACACTAGCCATGTGGCCAAAGGCAAGCCTGCTAATTCTTCTGAGCCTCAGTCTCCTCCTCCAGAATGTAAGAATGATGTTTCTGCTCTTTCCAGCCAGCTTTGCAGATTCAGTAGGTATGGTGCATGAAAAGAACTTGAAAAAATATTTAAACGTGCTTTAAAATTGAAAGCTTGCTTTTTTTGTGGGGGGGGGGAGCTTTTTATGGCCACACCTGCACCATGTGGAAGTTCCCAGGCTAGAGGTGGAATTGGAGCTGCAGCTGCCGACCTACGTCACAGCCATGGGAACGAGGTATCTGAGCCACATCTGCGACCTATGCCACAGCTCATGGCAACACCAGATCCTTAAGCCACTGAGCAAGGCTGGGGATCAAACCCGCATCCTCATGGATACTAGTCGGGTTCTTAACCCACTAAGCTACAGTGGGAGCTCCTGAGGCGTTCTTGAGGGTGGAGGAAAGGTTGAGTGGAAGAAGTCCAAGGTGATTTTTAGGAGGGTGAAATTGTTCTGTATTGTGTTTTAAAGATAGATTCGTGACACTGCATTTGTTGAAACCCATAAAACTTTGCAACATGAAGAGTGAATCTTAATGCATGCATTTAAAAAAATCATTTAGGAGGCCAGAAAATCCCAGGATGGAATGCAGACTATGACAAACCTCCCTGTATTACAAATGCGTGAAACAACCTCACTGAAGCAGGTGGTGGGAGCCCCGGGGTAGAGGCGGAAGGTTTTGGAAATGAGTAGCGTCTGTAAGACTGAAAGCAAAAGAAACTGCATACACTCTGTACACTAGCTGATGAAGCAGGTTCCCATAGGGTATGGGTTAATAATGCTGAAACCCCTATCCATATATACTGGGACTGAACCACAAGGCAAATGGATGGTGGATGGTGGGAGCCAGGTTTCTCACTGTGGGAGTAGGAGGTGAAAGCTTACAGACAAGCAAAGGGAGAAGGCTGGTATGATCCTTGTGGTAATGGATCGGAGTTTTAAACATCAGGATGAACTGAAGTTTACCTTAATATAGATACAGATGGTTACGTATAGAAGTTTTTGTAGATTTGTGTAACCTACAAATCTACAAATTTTAACCTGTGTGTTTAGTTTAATAAACACACAGGTTAGTATATACACATACATTTCCTTGTTCTATCAACTGAGAGGTCCTAAAAGTGGCGATACCCAATAGCAATGAGCACACTTAGTACCAGATCTTGGCTTCTAATGCCATTCTCCAATAAAAAGAACCAGGGCTGCTTAGAGAAATGGCTGATTCTAGGACAGGAGGCGGGAACTACTCAAGATGAAGCTGGAGCATTTTGTAGTACCATAAAGCAAAGAAGTGCGAAAAAAAAATGATGAGAGTATGTCAAAAGGAACAGGAGCCAACTGAAAGAGCTGCAGTGACCAAAGCTGGAACAATCTGAGCAAGAAAATTATTGTATTGGATTATTACCTAAAGTATAAAATTAATATTTGTTGAGTCTAGACTTCCATAAATAAATGCTTTAACAATTAACTAAGCAATTAAGTTATTAAATAAAACAAATAAATGAGGGAGGAGAGACTAAACCTCAGTGTAGAAGAATTCCCAGTGATTTATGCAGACGTTTCACCCTCAAGGAAGAACCTCGCTTCCCACTCTTCAAATGTAGGCTGCACGTAGTGACTTCCTTCCAAACAGTGCAGTGTGGAAAAGGGGACAAAAGAGTAACTTGTTAATGGAGAAACCTCAGCCGGTTGGTCAAGTTCAAAATCAACAGTGATAAGTCACGTTGGTCGCATGTACCCTTGCTGTAATACGATGAGAATGACACTTCCCCTCTGTGACCTTCCTCTCCAAATTCGTAATCCAGTCTAACCACGAGAAAAAGCATCAAACAAGTCCCAGTGGAGGAATAATCTACACGATTCTTGACCAGTACTCCTCAAAACTGTCAAGATGATCAAAGACAAGGAAAGTCTGAGAAACTGTTGCGGCCAAGAGGAACCTAATGAGACACGACAACTAAATGTAACGTGGTACCTGGAAGAGGAAAGGACATTAGGCAAAAAATGAAGGAAATTTGGGGAGTTCCCATCATGGTGCAGCGGAAACGAATCTAACTAGTATCCATGAGGATGTGGGTTCGATCCCTGGCTTCGCTCAGTGGGTTAAGGATCCAGCATTGCCATGAGCTGTGGTGTAGGTGGCAGATGTGGCTCAGATCTGGCGTTGATGTGGCTGTGGCGTAGGCCAGCAGCTGTAGCTCTGATTCAGCCTCTAGCCTGGGAACTTCCAGATGCTGTGGGTGCGGCCCTAAAAACACACAAACAAAAAGGGCATCTGAAGAAAGTGTGGACTTACACTTTAATTACCAATACCATGCTAATAAGGCCAGTAATAATGTATCTATATCGGTTTGTTCATTGTGACAAGTGCAGCCTACTAATGTAAGGTGATAACAACAGGGGAGATTGGGTGGGGAGAATATGGGAGCTCTCTGTTACTGTTGTCACAATTTTTCTGTGAATCTGAACTAGTCTACAATAAAAACTTTATTTAAAGAATTGAGGGGTTCCCGTTGTGGCTCAGGGGTTAACGAACCCGACTAGGATCCATGAGGATGTGGGTTCGATCCCTGGCCTCGCTCAGTGGGTTAAGGATCTGGCGTTGCCGTGAGCTGTGGTGTAGGTCACAGATGCTGCTCGGATCTGATGTTGCTGTGGCTGTGGTGCAGGCCGGCGGCTACAGCTCCTGTTAGACCCCTAGCCTGGGAACCTTCATATGCTGCGGGTGTGGCCCTAAAAAGGCAAAAATAAAATAAAATAAAATAAAATAAAAATGTAAGCTGTATGCTGGTAATTAGTGCAGCTCACTGTTGAGCTAAGCAGAATTGGGGGATTACCTCTGGGAAGGTTCAAGGCAGTATGGAGAGGATCTTGTCAACCGCTCAGGGCTGAGAAGCACAGCCAGGGAGGCAGGGCCAGGGACGAAGTTCTGCACATGCCGCGGCCTGAGAGGAGGCGGCGGAGGGAGAGGAAGCCCTGATCTGGCAGGGCTTCTAGAGTGGGTAGTGAGTAATAGCCCGGCTCCTTGCCCGCCTACCTCTTCCTGGTAATGCCTCTAGGGCCAGCCCTGCTCCTCATCTGTGGGCAGCTCACAAGGGGAATTCAGGATTTGGCCCCTGGAATCAGAAAAGCTCTGCCACTTACCAGCTGTGTGACTTCAGATGAGGCTAACGCCCTCTCTGAGCCTCAGAGTGCTCATCTATACGAAGCAGTGGGAAAACTTGCCTCCAGTTGAGATAATGAAGATAACGCCCATGAGGCTAAGACCTGGCACACCCTGGAGATTTCTTTCCCCCTGCTGAGCCTGGAGCAAGAGCTAACATTCGGTTGCTTTTCCTTCATTCTTGAGTTCCACTTCTTCTTCTGAGTCCCAGGCCCAACGAGGCAGTTTTAAAACACGGGCCCCAGTTCTGACACTCCTTCCATTTGGAGGTGAGGTTTAAATCTCTTCCCCTTGAACTTGGGATACGTGACTGCTTCAGCCAGTAGAATATGGCAGAAGTGATTCCAGGCCAGTTTCTGGGTCTAAGCTTTAACAAACTGTCACTTTCCATTTCCTGTCTGTTGCGATTTTCACTCTTGGAATCCAGCTGCCATGCCGTGAGGGAGCCCAAGCAGCCCGAGGAGAGCCCATGTCGGGAGAGCCCATGTCCTTGGCTCTCAGTCTGGGCTGGGCTCCCAGCCAGCTGCCGTTCTCACTTGCTAACCTTGTGAGGGAGCCGTCTTGCCCATGGGTCCTCCAGTTCTCAGACGAGCTGCCCCAGCCACCACCTTGTAGAGCAGAACCTAAACTTTCCCACCATATCCCGTCAGGCTGTAGATTCATGAGCTGAAGCAATAACTGATGATGTCTTAAGCCACTCAGTTTTGGGGCTGCACAGCCATAGACTCCTGAACATCTGGTAATGAGAGTCTCTTCCCTATGTATGAGTCGTGGTGTGGTGGTTTAGTGCATAGACTCTGAAGCCAGACTGCCGGGTTCAAATCCTGACCCCACATCCTATTGACTGTATAGCTCTAGGCAAGTTGCCCACTCTCCTTGGTAGTTCACCTGCACAGTGGGAACATTACAGAATTGATGGGAAGATGAAATCAGTTAAAAAACACAGTTTCCATCAAGAAGCACCTGCATGTGCACAATTACTCTGCCTGCTCAAGTCAAGCCACCAGCCCTCCCGGGTGCTGGGGTGCTAGCCTGTGGGCCTCCCTTGGAGGACCTGTCATCTAAGACCATGCTTGCTTAGCCCCCAGGGTCCCCAAGGTGACTTCCAGATGCCACCAGCCTGTCTCTCTGGACCATGAGTTAGTGCCTGTGCCTTGCTCGTTGTCATGGCACTTGGTTCCCTGGTGTCTCCCTACACCTCCCTGATCCTGACTGCCTGTCTTACTTGCTTTCGGCCGGGCTGTTCAGCGAGTAAGAAAGATTTGTTAGGGGGATGTCGGGTCCCCCACCGATGGGCTAGATCTTTCGTTCATAAACTTCACTGGGAAATAGAAGTTTATCCTCCGCACTTCTCACAGGAAGACAAGGATTTGTTGCTAAGATCAGAGTTCAGGGAGAACAGGACACAGTCCCGCCAGGGGGAAGCCAGAGAGTTTTCACAGCCCTCAGGAACTGCCCAGTGGACGCGGCAGACTTCCAAGGAAGCTAATGTTTCATCTTAATTAGATTTAGCCAGAGAGAAACCAACAAGCTCTAAGATTTTCCCACATACGTCTTTGTGCAGCTTCTGAGAACTCAGATGTGCTTCTGGGCCAGCCTTCACCCTGGGACCTGGGTTTCACCAGCTCTAGGAACTCCCTTTTGCTGAAGGAATGCAGCAACCTGTGGCACAGGGGGAGTTTTTTTAGAAATTCCTTTGGAAGGGGGACTGGTGTTCAGCCTAAGTTATCAGAAGTGCAGCCTGAATTTTGAAGCTGGTGGGGCCTAAATCCCGATTTAAAGATGGTCATGTGGAGTCCCCGCTGTGGTTCAGAACCTGACTAGGATCCATGAGGACGCAGGTTTGATCCCTGGCCTCGCTCAGGGGGTTAAGCGTCTGTCGTTGCTGTGAGCTGTGGTATAGGTCACAGATGCGGTTTGGATCTGGCATTGCTGTGGCGGTAGCTCCGATTCTACCCCTAGCCTGGGAACTTCCAGATGCCGCGGGTACGGCCCTAAAAAGCAAAAATAAAAAAAAGTAAAGAAAAATAAAGATGGTCATGTAACCTCCAGCAGTCCCCCCCCCCGAGCCTCCCCTGGTGCCTTCAACTCCATCATCTGCCTGGAACAATGACCTGCTTCGTGTGGGAAAGTCATGTTCATGATATGGACCCGCAGGAATAAAATTTGGACACTGTCTATCTTCCTCCCGGCCCTCTGAGAAGACGGAGAGCTGGGAGGATGGAAAGCCAGCGCCAAACCTGACCCAGAGGGTCTGGGCGCAGGGAAGGCACTAGCACTCCCGCGGGGAGGACGGGTTCTGTCACATCTGCTCCACGAGGAACCGCACAGGAAGCAGAGGCATCCTGGCCTCCAGGGGGCCTGGGGCCTGACTGCAGGAGAGACAGGAGTCCTGCTGGGACAGGGGGCTGGGGGAGCATTTTGCCATGCCCTCCCCACCCCCACCCCCGGGGCCACCTGACTCCCAGGAGGAGTCGCTGAGAGGTCCATTTCTGGAGGCGTTCGGGGAGTGTTGAGTGGGGACAATGTGTCAAGAAGAGAGAGCCCTGCATCGGACCACGGTGACCACATCAGAGGAATTCCTTAACCTCTTGGAATCTCATTTATGAAATGGGGACAGTATTGCACAGGCACACGCGCGCACACACACCGCCACCGTCACCACTAAGAACAAGAGGTTTCCAGAGCAAAGATTTTTTTTTTTTTGCTTGGAAATTTCTTTGATATGTCAGCCGGTCCTGTGAAATCCAAAGAGGAGCTAGAATAGAAGGTATTTCCCAAACCTAACTGATCTCCCAGCCCTTTCTGGAAATAGGAGCCTCTCTTGGAGTGAACAATCAATTCAATAGTCCTTTAACCTGGCTGGCTGTACAGCAGAATAATCCCAGAGCCTAAAAATAAATGAGTAAATGTGGCATGACCTTACTTCGGAGTTATGGAATCCTCGTGGGGCCCAGAGGCTGTAGTGCTTTAAGGCCCAGGTGATTCTCACCAGCAGGTAAGATCGAGGGACTGAAGTCCATGGCATTGGACTTGATGGGAGACCTCACAGGCGCTCCTTCCTTTTCCCACAGGCACAAGATGCCGACCCCCTCAGACGCACGTCGAGATGTCACCAGCGCCTGGCAGGGCTCAGTGCAAGTCACTGCATTGAATGGAGGCTCGGGCGCCTGCCTCCCAGGGCCTCAGCCTCTGCTGCCTTTGGGGCTCCTTTGCAGCCGTGGTGGCTGGGCAGCCGCCGCGTGCGCGCCGGCCCTGACCTTAGCAGCTTCGCCAGCCTGGCACGGCCAGGGTCCCCCTCACAGGTCTGGTGTGCAGCTGGCGCGAGGCCCAGAATCTGTCAGCGGCTTCATTGAGATGCCGCCCCAGCTCTGCCCTAGTTCAGACTGCAGAGCCCTCGGCACCCACCCGGACTCCCCGCTCACCCTGGAAACAGGTCTCAACTTCTGGGGGCCCAGGCCGGGTGCGGGCTTGTCCCCTAGTGCTGACTGGTTGAGGTGGGAGAGAGCCGGCCAGATCCTGCACCTGTGCGGAGGGCCCAGGCAGCCCCACCCTGAAGAAGGGGCCCTTTCTGAGATTCTCTGACTTAGGGGGGGCTGTTTTTTGTAGCTGGCCTCTCCCCATAAGAGTGCCTTTTTTTTTTTTTAATTTCTTCATGGTTTTTATTTTTCCATTATAGCTGGTTTACAGTGTTCTGTCAATTGAGAGTGCCTTTTCTAAGACGCAGAGAGGGGCTGTGTGTGTAAAGGCTGGCCTGGCCTGGGTTCTGCCTTCTGGCAGCTTGTAGGGTTCAGTCCTAGGACTCCAGCCCAGCCCCACCCCACCATGAAAAGAAGAAGCATCTTTTCCAAAGTCAAGGCCAGCCCGGCAGCCCTACCAAGCCCAGGAGGAGAGGCCTGAACACACGGCCATGTGGAACCTGTCTTGGGCTCTCCGGACATTTGCTAAGCCCAGAGTCCCTATCACACCCCCCGGGTGAGTCTTGTGTCAGTGGGAACAAGCAGGAGAGATCCAGCAGTCACACTGAGCTTCCTTGCCTTTGAGACGCCACGACGCTTGTGGATTTTCTCTCCCAGACACCTGCTTACACACGGATTGCAGCCGGCGTGAAATTGCAGGGGGCCGTGCAGGTCCCTGGACCCCACCCCTGCCCCAGGTAGAGGCCCCTGCTCCAGAGGGAAGGGCGCTTGGCTGAGCCTCTGGCCCTGCCTCTGCTCTTCTTTCCTCACCTGCTCTCTGGGCCCCCCGTGCTCACCCAGAGACCAGGCTCTTGCTTCCCGGGCAGGACTGCCCAGAATTGGCTGAGGCGACTCTGTGGGCTGGCACCTGTCTGGCTGGCTGCCTGCGGGCTCGCCACCCGGAGTGAGGTGACTACAGCGGGTGCTCTGCCCAGATCCCTTTACCAGCTGCTGTGAGACTTGCCGCTAAGGCTTCCTGAACCACCCCCTCTTCTCTGGAGGACTGTTCTGGCACCTCCCGGGCACCTCACCCCACCCCCAGCCTGCAGCGGATGACTGACGCAGGACATCGCAGGCTGGGCCAGGGCTGTGTTATAAGTCGTCTCCAGAGCTCCATGGGGTCAGGCTGGAGCCGGAGGCCACATCCTTTCTTCGGTCCTCCCTGCCCCACCCTGCCTCCCTCACTGCCCCGCTCCCCGGGCACTCCCCCAGTTCACCACCTTCCCAAGGATCACCCCTTCAGGCTCTGCTTCTAGGAACCTAACCTGAGGCCTAGGCTTGGCCTGCAAGAACCCCGAGGGCCCCTGGCTCCAGACATGTGTGGCCACGGGGCAAGGAGGAAGCGGTCCTTGTCTGTGGCGGCTCAGAACAAACCGAGGATGGGGGAGGTTGGAGCCTGAGCTGGGGGCTCCAGTCTGGGCAGAGAAGGAAGGTCAGGGTCGGGGCTACTCAGCCTCTGTCCTCGCCTTCCTCGGCCCCCACCCTGAGCTTGGCCTCTGGGAGCCACACATTCCTTTTTTTTTTTTTTTTGCCTTTTCTAGGGCTGCACTCGTGGCATATGGAGGTTCCCAGGCTAGGGGTCTAACAGGAGCTGTAGCCGCCGGCCTCCGCCACAGCCACAGCAACGCGGGATCTGAGCCACGTCTGCAACCTACACCACAGCTCACGGCAACGCCGGATCCTTAACCCACTGAGCAAGGCCAGGGATCGAACCCGCAACCTCATGGTTCTTAGTCGGATTCGTTAACCACTGAGCCACGAAGGGAACTCCGAGCCACACGTTCTTAGTCCTGAATTCTCCGGGCCTCAGATAGTCACTTTTCTCAGGGCCTCAGTGTCCCATGGAAGCGAGGGCCTCTGCAGACAGCTCGTCCTTGCCCCATGTGTGTGCGTGTGCGTGTATGCATGTGTGTGTGTGTGCGTGCGCACGCATATGTGTGTGCGTGTGTGTGACAGAAGCCAGACCCTCAGCAGGAAAGAACCCGGAGGGAATTGAGTACCGGGTCTTCCTGGGGTGTGGAGAAAGGGCTTGACTGGTGACTGGCTTGGACCGGTTGGAGCAGCTGGCCTGACCCATGCAGCTGGCAGCTGAATTGTGAATTTGGGGAAGCGGGCTTCCTGGAAACTTCCTTCCCCTTTCCCGCTAGGAGGAAGGGGTCTCAAAACTTCCCTCCCACGTGCTGACTCCGCTGCTCCCTGGCTGGATGTGCAGGTGGGGCAGCTTCGAGCACAGAGGCAGGAGTACGAAGCCTTTCGGGCACTGTCCTTGGCCAGGTCGGGGACTGCTTGGGGCCCTTCACATCGCATCGTGTAGACCTGGCCCTGATCTCAAAGAAGAGGAAAGGCCTTTGACACTTGGGGTCAGTCTGCCATGCTCCCCCACGGCCCTGCACCCATGGCTGCCCGCCTGCACGTCAGGACAGCCCGGGGGCACGGTGGCGGGAGGGCAATCCGGAAGAGGTTCCCAGAGGGACCAGCGCCCAGCTGAAGGGCTGAGGAGGAGGAAGTGCTGGCTGTTCAGCTGACCCTCTGATGTCCCCTGTGCGACAGGCCTGCATCAGCACTCCTGGGCCAGTGCAGCTGGTCCCTTATGTGCTCAGCCTGTGGGAGGCCACTGGCACCAGCGGACACTCCGGTGCAGCACGTGGAAGGAGGGTGGTGGCCCCAGCGCCTGGCCCTGGGGGCTGTGGCCGTTGTGCTTGTAGCCTGTTCATCCTGTGCCTTCCTTCCTTCCACCACCGGGAGCCAGGAAAGCTTCGACTCTCTGGGCTCCAGGGAGGGGACCGGGCATGTTAAAACTGTGGGGTTTGTGAAAGCCTCACTCCACACATGTGCTATCAGTGTTGGGGGCACCGATATAGACTTTATGGGGACAGCTTAGCTAAAGGTGTGCCCAGCTTCTGACTCAGCAATCCACCACTGGGAATTGATCCTAAGGAAACAACTCTAAGTTCATACAAGGTGTGTATATAAAGACGCTTATTTCAGCCTGATTTAGAACTGATCCCGGGCAATGGGAGATTGATACAATCACACAATGGAGAGCTTGGCAGCCATTTACACGGTGATGGAATTATCAGTAAAGCTGTGTGAACGTTCTGGTGCATGTGTTTTGGCAGGCATAAACACACCTTCCTCTTGGGTACGGACCCAAGATGGAATTTCTGGGTCAAAGGAGAGATGTGTGTGCAACTTGAGCTGATGCTGCTGAATGGTGACTGTTCCAACCTCCTCTGCCGCCAACACCTCGTGGAGCTCCATTTGCTCCACTGTCTTCCACCAGATTGTCAGCCTGTTTCATTTTGGCTTTGCTAGGAAATGGGTAAAGGTATTGCCTTGTGGTTTTCATCTGCATTTCTAAACATATGTCAACAGGAAAATGGATAAACACATTGTGGTATATGTGTAAGCTGGAAATTTACACGGCAGTGAAAAAGAATGAACTATGGATTCGTGTGACTACATGCATGTACCTCCAAAAAAAAAAAAAGCACATGGCAAGGACTGGAAGAAGCCAAGCACAAGAGAGTATATGTATTGCGTGACTGCATTTAGATGCAAATCCAAAACTGGCAAAGCTATCTAAAATGATAGCAGTCTGAATAGTTGCCTATGGGGGCGGGGAAGCCCGAGACAAGAGATGAGGGAAGCTTCTGGAGCGTTGGAAATGTTCCATACCTTGATCTGGATCGTGGTTAAATAAGTGGATGTCTATGTAAAGTCTTATCAAACTGAATAATTTTGCATTTTGTTGTCTCTAATACATGTATATCGAACTTTAAAAAATAGTTTACTGAAAAAGAAACTAATGCAGATCTATGTTGATTAACATAGAATTATGTTTAAAATATATTAACTATAAAACCTGGTTGCAAAATTCTGTGGACCTTTGGGGCCTCATTCATAAACACTTGGTGAAGTCTAGTGAATCTCATTTTAACACTAAAATATTGAATAATGGAGTTTCCGTCATGGCTTATCAGAAAAAAATCTGACTACATCCATGAGGATGCGGGTTCGATCCCTGGCCTCACTCAGTGGGTTAAGGATCTGGCGTTGACGTGAGCTATAGTGTAGGCTGCACACATGGCTCGGATCCTTTGTTGCTATGGCTGTGGTGTAGGTCGCGGCTACAGCTCCGATCTGACCCCTAGCCTGGGAAACTCCACATGCCGCCGGATGCGGCCTTAAAAAAAAAGGACAAGGGGAGTTCCCTTCGTGGCTCAGTGGTTAACGAATCTGACTAAGAACCATGAGGTTGCGGGTTCGATCCCTGGCCTTGCTCAGTGGGTTAAGGATCCAGCGTTGCTGTGAGCTGTGGTGTAGGTTGCAGATGCGGCTCGGATCCCGTGTTGCTGTGGCTGTGGTGAAGGCCGGCGGCTACAGCTCCTGTTAGACCCCTAGCCTGGGAACCTCCATATGCCGTGTGTGCGGCTCTAGATAAAGGCAAAAAGACAAAAAAAAGGACAAAAAAATATTGAATAACAGTTTTTGAAAAGGATTCAAAGAGCGTAGGAAGCATTGTATAGATTAAATAAATAACTCAATTGTATACTGATGAGGAAGCCAAGTACCACGTTTTGAAGGACTGAAAACATATCCTGAGTCCAGTGGGCCATGAATATGGGCCCTGAAGGCAGAAATATCTGTAAATTATAAAGTTATATAAAATGGAAACAGATAAAGAAATTTGGAGTATCTTTTTCCATCCTTTTCTTTCTCTCTTTCTTTCTTCCTCCTTCATTTTTTTTTAAGGCCGCACCCGAGGAAGTTCTTAGGCCGGGGATCGAACCCACACCACAGCAACAACCTGTTGCAGTGACAATGCCAGATCCTTAACCCACTGAGCCACAGGAAAACTCTTCTTCCTTCTTCTCTTCCTCCTTTTCCTCATCCTCCAGCCAGTTCTAGCAGGGAGGCCTCTGATTCTCTCTTCTGTGGCTGAGAATCTTGGTAAAAGGAAGAAATAAGTGATTTGGACTCAGACGCGTGTACTAGTCCTGATGCTGCCACTTCCTGGAAGGCTGACCTTAGGACAATCGCTTGTTCCCTCTAAGCCTCAGTTTCATCAGCTGTAAAATGGGGATAATGCCTGTCGCGCTGGATGGATGGCTGGATCAAGGGAGCAAAGACTTGAAAACCTGTTAATAATTGTCAAAGAACCCTGAACCTCTAAAGCAGGAGGGTCATTGCCAAGGTGGAAGAGGCACAGAACAGACTTTCATGTCAGGTGGTCCTGGGTTCAAGTCCCAAGTACATCGCTTACTGGTTGGCCTCAGGCGTGGCGTTTAGCCTTTACAAGCCTTGGCCAGTTTGTCTTTAAAACACAGATAAAGACAGTGTCTCTAACACAGAGTTGGCTGTGATCTGAAGGAGATTTATGTTTGCAAAAGCAGCAGTGTAGCGAGAGTCGGGACAGAGGAAATGCTCAGAAAACAAAGCCGCAGCAAGCAGATGGCCACGAGCTGCTCTCAGACCCCCGTTATCCTGTTTCCCACACTACATCATCGAGTCCCCAGGGTCAGAAACATGGAAGCAACTGGACGCTCTCTTTCAGAGGGTGCGAGCTTACCTCTCCCCTCTGGGTTGGAAATGGTGGCCACTCTTGTCACTCTGCTGTCCCCCCACTCTGGTCCTGGCTCTGCAATGAGTCCACCCGAGCCGCCAAGCCTCCCCCAGAAGCGGTGAGTCCTGAGAGGATGGTGTCCATCAATAGCATTTCACCGAGGTCGAGGCTCCTGTAGGGCCAGGGGTGCCAGGAGGGGCTCTGGAACCCAAGCACAGAGCCTGAACCACAGCTCAGGGGACACTGGTCCAGGAGATGGGGTCTGGAGTGGTCCCACCGTCCCTGATTTGCCTGAGAGCAGAGCAACAGAGAGCAGTGAGTCACGAGACGGGAGAACCGATACAGGAAGCTGTGCACAGAAGGGGCTAAGGGGAGTTCCCGTCGTGGCGCAGCGGTTAACGAATCCGACTAGGAACCATGAGGTTGCGGGTTCGATCCCTGGCCTTGCTCAGTGGGTTAAGGATCAGGTGTTGCTGTGAGCTGTGGTGTAGATCACAGATTCAGCTTGGATCTGGCATGGCTGTGGCTGTGGCATAGGCCGGCAGCTGTAGCTCCGATTTGACCCCTAGCCTGGGAACCTCCATACGCCACGGGTGCGGCGATAAAAAGAAAAAAAAGCGGGGGGAGGGCTAAGAGGCCCAGGGGCCTGGAGGCCTCCCTCACATCTCCAAGGCCAAGCCCCTCACCCCCGCAACAGGAAGCTCCGTCTGCCGCCTACTGTGTGCCCAGCTCTGCAGCATTTGAGGCAGCGCGATGGATGAAACAGCTGCCGTCCTCACCTTAGGGAATGTCAGCCTTGGATGGGACAGACAAGTCCCTGGAAATACCAGGGAGCTACGCACTAACAGGTGTCAGGAGCCACGGACGCGAGTGGCAAAGCTTACAGGGCAGAGGGCACACGTGAACCTCATCACAAGCTTCAGACCTGGTTCTCAGACAGAGGCGGTGACGGGGCGCTCGCACAGACCAGACTTGTGAGAGTGGGGGCCTGGAAGGCTTGTCCGGTAGGAAGTGGCCTCTTAGCTCAGGGGAAGGAGGGCCTGGTCCTCTCCTTCCTCTAGGAAGATCTCAAGGGGCAAACTGTGTGTGTGTGTGTGTGTGTGTGTGTGTGTGTGTTTGGTTTTAGGGCCGCACCCGCAGCATATGGAGGTTCCCAGGCTAGGGGTCTAATTGGAGCTGTAGCCGCCGGCCTTCGCCACAGCCACAGCAACGCGGAATCCAAGCTGCGTCTGCAACCTACACCACAGTTCACGGCAATGCCGGATCCTTTACCCACTGCCCGGAGCCTAGCCGGGCGAGCCCACCAGCTCTCCTAAGCGAGGCCAAGGATCAAACCCGCAACCTCATGGTTCCTAGTCAGATTCATTAACCGCTGCGCCACGACGGGAACTCCTCAAGGGGCAAGCTGGGATGTGCTCCACATTCCTGGACTTGACAGAGGGTCCCCCTTTCTGAGCTCCCATCCCCCACCGTCCCCTCCTCTCACTCTGCCTCACCCCCCTTTTATAACATTTCCCAGCTGAAAGGACACTGGAGCTGCCCTTTGCAGCGAGGCCAGGAAGCGGAGAAGTCAAGGGACTCATCCAAGGTCGCCCAGCTGGCCCTGGCTGAGCCTGGAGCCCCAGCCCTCCTTGGTCCCAGTCCAGCGTTTCTCCACCACGTGCTCTGGTGGGGAGAGCTGGTGGGCTCGCCTGGCTGGGCTCCAGGCTGTGGGCTCTGGGGTTGAGAGACGATAAAGACGGTCCTTAAACTCCAGTGTTTGAGCTGACCTGAAAGTCCTGGTATCTGAGGCTTTTCCCGCTGGTAAAGTCAGAGGCTTTCCTGTCTTTGCTTGCTGTATTTTCCTCTTTCCTTGTCTGAAACCATTTCCGCCTCTCCCAGTGTTGGTTTTGCCCAGACTTCCTGGTGGAGGTGGCCGTACCCTGTGCGGTTCATAATGGGGCCGCGGGGGTATCCGCGTGGGTGTGTGATGATCACGCGTGAGGCTGCATCTGTCTGTCTGTGTCAGCATCTGTCTGTCTGGGTGTGACGCGACTCAGATGCCGAGGCTCACACTCCCTCAGCCTCCCCGGCCCTCTCCGCTCACCCTGCAGCTCTCGGAGCAGCTGTATCCACCCTGCCCCCCGCCCCAGGGACAAGAATGTCCCTGGCAGCCGCAATGCCCACCCCAGGCTAAAGGCCACCCCTCCAACCTCCGTTAGTGCTGCCTGCTGCAGCTGTTGCCCCAAGGGACCGGACTGCTTGGAGCCCAGGCAGCCAGTCCGTGGGTGCCTCCCCACCCCGCCCCGTGCCCAGCCTGGGGTCCAGTCCAGGCGAGTCGGGCTGGCCAGGAACCCCTGGAGGGCAGGGCCCTGTCACTTTGGCCTCTTTGCTGCCCCATCAGCAGATCCATCTCCAGGAGCTGGGCCCGGGCCGGGGGCTGTGAGCGCAGGGTCAGGGAGAGCGGGAGCAGAAGTTGCCACCCTGGGCTGAGCCATCTGGGGGCCGCCCCGGGAGGGAGGGAGGCAACTGCTTCTGGGAAAGGAGTTCTGTAGGTATTAGAAATCCAAAACCCCCTGCCTCGAGGGGGGTAGAATCCAGACACCATCCATTCTTTCTCGTGACAACAACAAGCGATCTGATCAGGATGGTGAGAAAAGCGCAGAAACACAGTCTTGGTGATTTCAAGCCAGACGCACGTGCGCTTTGGGGAAAGGAAGGCAAAGTGACACCGACGATGGGGTTAAAGGGTGTGTGGGAAGCAAGGGGAAGGCAGAAAGGTCAGAGACACCGCGGTGGCAAAGGGGGTGAAAGTTGGGAGGGGGACTTTGGGCTCAGAGGTGGGGCCAAACCTGGTGCCCAGTTAGAGGTTCGTAGGTGCCAGTGTGTAGACAAACATCTGTCTGTGAGGTGGGGCAATTCAGGGGAGAGACACTCGATGAGACCTGATGGGGCTGGAAAGGCTTCGGGGAAGAGGGAGGAGCACAGCAGGTGGATGGCCTCCATGAACATGGAAGGCCCTCTACTCCCCATCATGGCTTTCTTTCTTTTTTTCCCTTTTTACAGCCGCACTTGCAGCGTATGGAAGTTCCTGGGCTAGGGGTGGAATCGGAGCTGCAGCTGCTGGCCTGCCCCACAGCAGAGCAACACTGAATCTGAGTCGCACCTGCAACCTACATCACAGCTCACAGCAACACCAGATCCTTAACCCACTGAGCGAGGCCAGAGATTGGGCCCACAACCTCACGACACGATGTGGGATTCTTAACCCACTGAGATACAATGGGAACTCCACCACCTTGATCTTGAAGGCTAGAGGCCTGGGGATGGAGGGCCGGGACACTGTATCTGAGAAAGAACAGGCATCCTCAGCTTGTCCCAGTGAGGGGTGGGCAGGGCTTAGAAACAGGGGCTAGTGAGACAGGGGCTCAGTGCATCTAGGGAGCCCCGGCCTGGCCTGGCCTCCCTCTGGCTCCTCTCCTTCACTCCCAGGAAGGTCCTCGTCCCCGAACCAGACATACCTATGACACATACAGCTCAACAGCTTGAATGGGGCTATGTGACCTCACAGCTTCTTTGGGCCTCGGTGTCCTTCCCCATAAACCAAGGGGGTTGGGCTCCATGGGATCTCAAATAGTTCCCACGTCACCTGCCAGCCCTGACTAGCTGATAAGTTCAGATGGAAGACTGCAACACCAAGTCCAGGCTGGGAGGAACAGATACTGTGATCCATTAGTGATGTCTGCTGTGGCCTTCGGGAGGAGGGGAGCGGCACACATGCCTCTAGTCTTCATCTAACCGTGGGCGGAGGGGAGAAGGGGAGGACAAACCTTCTCTGAAGAGAGGTTCCCAGTCCTTGGGACCAATCTTCCACCCCCAGGGCCAGATATCTAGATGGAAGGCGGGTGTCTCTGAGCATCCATCATTTGGCTTTTATAAACCAAGGCATAGCCACAGGTTCATGAGGAAGAAGAGGGAGGATAAACACCCCCGCGTCTGTGTTCTTGGTCCATTTGTCTTTCCGGCCTTTTGAAAAATGTATGCCCAGCTGCATTTATCTATAGTTAATAAGAGGGAAAGTTTAGTTGTTGTTGCTCTGTTCGCTTTTTGCTGAACCAGAAAAATAAAAAAGACATAACACTTGCCAAGAAAGAAAAGCACAGGCCAAAGGAAGTGGATGAGTTGATGAGTTATACAATTGGGTTTAAATGGAAACGAAAATCTTGAGAGCTTTAATCAGAAAAATAGAGTAACTTCCTGAAATGCATGTGTATTTGTGTGTGTGTCAATATGTGTGTGTTTGTGAATACTGTGTGTGTCGGTGACTCTGCTGGGCGTGTATAATGCATGCTGATGCACGAGGCATATTCGTGCAGTATAAGCGTGTGTTTATTTAGTGTGTGCTACGTGGCAGACGTAGATGTAGTTTGGTTCCATGTCAGTGGTGTGCGGGGTATGGGCAGCGTGCCTGTTGGATGTAATGGACATCAAAACAGGTCTGTGTGTTGAAGTTCCCTTTGTGGTTCAGTAGTTAATGAACCTGACCAGTTTCTCTGAGGACGTGGGTTCGATCCCTGGCCTTGCTCAGTGAATTAAGGATCTGATGTTGCTGTGAGCTGTGGTGTAGGTGGCAGACGCGACTCGGATCCCGTGTTGCTGTGGTTGTAGTGTAGGCTGGCAGCTGTAGTTCTGATCTGACCCCTAGCCTGGGAACCTTAAAAAGACAAAAAAAAAAAAAAAGCAAACTTGGTGTGTGTGTGTGGGATGTGTATGTATCACGTAAGGGTGTGTGCGACCCATGACATGGGCATTTCGGGCAGGCACGTGGCGTCCTTGCCCCATGATGCACTGGCCTTGAGCAGGTCCTGGCAATGACTTCAAGTATCATCAGTGCATGAGAGAAAAAAGCCCTGAGTCTTTTTCAGAGCTTGCTCTTCCAAGAAGAAATCAGGAGCTTCTGGGGTCTGCTTTCCACACCCTGTGATGTCCAGACAAGCAGAAAAAGACTGGATCCGGGGGAGACCCTGCTGCCGCCTCACAAAAGCGATTAAAAGACTTACAGCTGCCGTTTCCATGAAAAATTGCTCATCCAGCTTTTCGGACCTTTCCTCTACTTTGGCGAAGGTGGAAAATGTTCCCAGCGGCTTCTTACTGGGAAGCGGAGCACTTTCTGTGATGGATTTGGGGGCACACTTTGAACAAAAGGTGATTCTGTGGTAGGGAAGACGGTGGCCAGACATCCAGAGCTCCCGGAACAAGTGTTCACAGTAAGAGCCGCTGCCCCCAGCACATTAGTGGCCACAAAATGTGGCAAATCCACCCCCTTAACCGCCTTCAGGCAAAGCATCTGGAGGACTTCGCGCTCCCAGGCCAGGGCAGGCAGAAGGGGTGTGGAGCCCACGGGGCTGTGTACCCGTGCAGACCTCGTGGCACCTTCTTGAGCCTCTGATTTGTCAAGAAAGGCTGTCCGTGGGAGCCATTCTTGCTACACAGGACTGTGGTGTGAGCCCAGAAGCCACAGTTGTGAGTATTTTTGCCGAGTTGAAGGGACAGTCCCAAGGGGGAAGGTTGTTCCTGGCGCGGGGCCTGCCACCTAGCAGGTGTCCAGTAAATAGCCTTTGAATGAATGAATGGCCCAGGAGGGACCATCCAAGAGAAACAGGCTGGTTTCCACCCATCGCCAAGCAGAGCTTCCAGGGCAAGGCCGGGGCGGACGTGTCTGCCTGACCAGCTGTCGGCTTTCCCCTCCCCTTTTTCCGGTCCCTCTCCCCATAAGCTCTGCTGGTTCCCACACCCTCACTCCAGGGCTTCTGCTGTCATTGTTCAGCGTTATCAGGACCCAGGCCTCTGCCAGCCTGGACCCTTTCCCTGGACCAGGAAAAGGAGAAAGCGGGCTGTGGGGAGGGGGAGCGTCAGAAACTGAGGCGGAAGAGAATCAAATTTCAAATGCCCCTGATGAGTGCAGCCTCAGGTGAGGAAACCAAGGTTTAGAGAGGGATCCGCATTCCCAAGGTCAGGTGGAAAGGCAGTAGAATAATAATCATGATTACCGTAATTACGGTAATAGCAGTATCTACCGTGGTAGATAATATGGTGGGATAATATTTTTGTAAAGATTAGGTAGTCTTTGCCCCCAACATTTTCTTGCACTCCTTAGTTCTGTCCACTTCCTGTAGCAAGTTTGCTTTGAGGTGCACAGGAGAATAGGAGTGTGTGGCCCTTGCTGTGACTGGAGGGGACCTAGGGAAGCTGCTGGGGGCTGGAGGCCTCAGCCTAGGATGCTAGGTGGGCAGCCCGGGGAAATACGTGGTCTGAGCACTCTGAGATTTAAATGCTACGTGATTTTCTCAGACACCAAGTTCCTGTTTTGCTTAACCCATTGCCTTTTACATTTCACTGACTATTTTTATTTCTGGATAACCACCCTGATCAATTCTGCTCTTTCATTCTCTCACTTCTTATACTCATGAAGAATGATAAAACAATAGCTTTCAAACTTAGCTTTAACAGCAGAGCCCTTCATCAAATCAAATAGAAGATGGGAAATGGGAAAATGCGTTTCTGGGAAATCTGCTTCAGGGTGTTGCATGAAAAAAAAAAAAAGAGTTCTGTGGTCAAATAAGCTGGAGAAACACTGGATTAACCAGTTAACTGGATCTCTTCAGGATTTTTTTTTGAGACATTCATATTTGCATTGTCTGATACAGAGGGTAGCCGATGTGCCAGAGTTCTGCAAACCTACTCGTTTTATCAGAGATGATGCCCGTAGGCTGGTCCCGTGCAGAAGACACTAGGGAGAGACACTGGAGAATAACAATTACAGCAATAATAATTTCTTTCCTGTGTCTCCCCATTCAGATCTATCATGGGGCTAAACACTGCAATGGGAAGGGAGGCGATAACCGCTCTGGACTGAATATAAGCTTTGGCCTCCCGCAGTCGCAGAAACTAAAAGGGCCTGTGGGAAGCCCAGTGATTTTTCAGGCCTTCATTCTTCCTGCCGCTGTTCTGCAGCCACAGACATGGCCTGGCTAGCACGGACATGGCGAGCCGCGCGGTTCCACCGGTCAGTTCTTCTGACACCTCTGGCTGGGGCCCAGCCTCTGTCTCAGGGCTGGAACTGGCCCTTCGGCCCGGGCAAGAGGCCCCAGCGCTCCAGCCTGGCCCGTGAGAGCTCTGGGAACCCCCGTTCCCACTTGCCCATCCCTTCCCGGCAGCCCAAGAGGCTATATCTAGGCTTCTCTTTCCTCTTGTTAATGGAGGAAAGAATTTCTGGAAATGCGGCTGGGCCGGTGACAATGAGGCAGGATGCCCCCCCTCCCCTGCCCCCTGCCCTGCCCGCGCCAGCCCTGCCAGCAGACTCATCGCCTCTCAGGAGCTGGGGCCCCCCGTAGGCAACCCTCTCCAGCTTGTTGGTGGCTCCGCAGGGGCACGGGAAGGCCAGGCCGGCCCCTGCCTGGCTGCCCTTCCCCACCTCAGGCTCCAGGAGCAGAAAAGAGGCGCAGGTGCCCTGAAGCCTCCCCCAAGGGCCCACACCCCGTGGTGGGTCTGCGGCGTCTCCTCCCACCCCCAGCCTTTCCCTCTTCCTTTCATCCCTTGGACCGACACTGCAGGGAGAGCTACCCCTGCGCCAGGGGCTGTGATGCTGCAAGAGCGAGCAAGTCTGGGGGTCCAAAGTGGGGTGGGATGGTCCAATAGAAAACTCAAGAATGTTACTGGGGAGTTCCCATCGTGGCTCAGTGGTTAACGAATCCGACTAGGAACCATGAGGTTGTGGGTTCAATTCCTGGCCTCGCTCAATGAGTTAAGGATCCAACGTTGCTGTGAGCTGTGGTGTAGGTTGCAGACGCGGCTCGGATCCCGCGTTGCTGTGGTTGTAGTGTAGGCCGGCGGCTATAGCTCCTGTTAGACCCCTAGCCTGGGAACCTCCATATGCCGCGAGTGCGGCCCTAGAAAAGGCAAAAAGAAAAAAAAAAAAACCAGCAATGTTAATAGGAGTTCTCGGGTGGCCTAGCAGTTAAGGATCTAGCATTGTCAACGATGTGGCGTGGGTTCAAGCCCTGGCCCGGGCACTTCCACCTGCCCTGGGCACAGGCAAAAAGAAAAAAAAGGAGAGTGCTAATAGAATGTTTTAGGGCTTTGACAGACATGTGGGCTGCAGAAGCACTTACTTCAGGCCGGATAAGGCTCGGGGAGGGGGGTTCTGACGCGGCTTTTCTGCAGCCTCAGGGCTGAGGATCCCCGAACCCAGCGAGGCTCAGTCCTTGCTTTCAAGGAATTTCCTCTCCGTGTCACTCTCCCTCTCCTTCCCTCCTTTTTTTTTTTCCTGGCTCCCCTGGCTGGCTCCAGTCCACCTTTCCCTCTCTGTCTCCGACCCCACATCTCCCTGACTCCCTGCCGTGCCCTGCAGACTTGTTATTGCCAGGAAAGGTAAATATAGAAATTCAGCAGAGCCCCTTCCCACAGCTCCCTGGTCCGGCGTCCCGTCCCGCTCGCTTACTTTGATTCTCTCCTCGGTGACTCCGTTGCTTTAGCTACAGCCACATCACCCAGCCATCCTTCCTGAGGGGAAGCTGGGCAGGAATTTTTGTGCTTTAAAAAGTTGTTATTGTCTGAGGAGAAGCAGACCAAAAAAAAAAGAAAGAAAGAAAGAAAAGAAAACAGGCGTGTTTTATCTGCAGACTAGAACTGGCTTTTCCTCACAAACTAATGGAGTTCCCAAGGAAGGGATTCAAGCGGGCACTTGGGTCCAGAGCAGGGACAAGGGCCTGGAATGTCTGTCTCTCTCGTGTATAGACTGGCGGCTCTCTGATGCCTCAGTCTGGCTTCCTTGACTGCCTCCGCCATCTGACCGGAGTATGACTGCCATCTGACTAGAATGTGATGACACAGGGGCCCTGTGCCACCGGCCAGATCTGAGCAGCCCCTGGGAGCCCAAGGAGGGCCCCGGATGGGTGTTGCAGAGCCCAGTGTTTCTTGGGGCCGGCTGGTCAAGGGTCACCTCTGCCGCACTCTTCTGCTCGGTCATCGCCGAGCTGCACCCCGCCCCTTCGCCTGCTCCCGAGACCTGGAGGCTCTCAGGCCTTGGATGTGAAGATCCACGGCCATTTCCTCAGCCCGGCCCTCCGGCCCCGTTGGCCCCCTTCAGCCTGCGTGCGTCCAGCTCGCTTCCCACCGGATAAGCGCACTGGGCTGCTTCCCACCTCTGTGCCTTTGCTCAGGCCATCCCCCGGGCCGGAGCACTCTTCCCATCTCTAAACCCATCACCGCCCTTCCCGACCCAGGACTAGTCTCAGCTCCCGGCCGCCTGCCCTGCGTGCCCACCCGACACTGGCTCCTCTGTCCCCTGCGGTCCCTCTAAGACCAGGTGCTGTCACTTTGTGGTGACCAGCACCTCCAGGCCGAGCCCCACACAGACACACAAGCTGGGAGAGGAGGGCCAGGCAGCTGGATGATGGGCGAGGCTGCAGCGGCTCCCTTCCCCGCCACGGCTGTGGTTAGATCTCCCCTGGAAGAAGCCTGATATTTTCCAGGAATTTCCTGAGGGGAGGGGAACAAGCGCTCCGGAATGAGAGCCAGCTGTGGCGATGAGGCCTGGGGACGGGGGTCACGGGGGTTGGGGGGGGCTCCGGGCTTCCTGGCTGAGTCAGCGACGCTCCCCGGGAAATTTATGGGCTGAGTCAGGGTGGGGGAAGCAGGGGTGGGGGTGGGGGAGGGGAGGCGGGGGGTACTTCTAGAAAGTCTGTCAAGGGGAGGGCAGCCGGGCTGGCTGGAAGTGAGAGTGGCCGACTGCGGCCAGACCCCCCTCTCCTCTCCAGGTCTGGTCCTCCTGCCTGGAGCCAGTGAAGGCAGCAGCCAGGAGAGGGAGGGAAGCACCGAGGGGTGGATGCAAGGCTGCAGAAGCAGGAAGCTTCTGGCAGCCCCCGGGGGGCCCATGAAGACGGGGGGCACCGCTGGTGGCTGGCAGGGTGTGGACCTGGGTAGGCCTCAGGGCTAAGTGGGGGCTGAGGAGAGCTGCGGGCCTGGCACCCCAGCCTGCTCTGTTCCCTCCCTGCACTGAAACGCAGACCTGGCTTCTGATCTCCCTTCTGCTGCCGACCTGCTGGGCGACCACGGGCTCCGGGTCTCCTCCTCTCTGAGCCTCCAGTCCTCACTTGGGCAAGACAGCCTGGCTCCTCTGAACCCTGATATGGGGCTACTCGGCTACAGCCAGGGAGTCCAATCCAGGGCGGTGGCTTATCAAACAAGACTTGGCAAAAGCAAGCCCCGAAGGGCTGCTCTCTGAGCCCCACTGCAGGGCTCTCCTGCTGGCAGAGCCCAGTGGAAGGGACCCCCCCCGGGGGGAAGGGGCCCCGCTTTCCCATGTCATTCATGCACAGCTGTCGCATCACTGCGTCTGTGGCAGAACCATCCCACAGCAGACCCCAGTGCGGTGCTGGGGCTCCACAGGCCCTGGGCTCGGTGGGTTGCAGGGGGCCCCGGATTGCTGTTTCTCACTCTGGCTCATGGCTGAAAGTTCTCATGTTGGGGGCGGGCGGTGTCCCTGTAAGGACTGTAGATCACACAAATCTCCCAAATTAGGATGTGAGATCTGAAGGATCTGAGGCATGTGTGACGCTCTGTAAAGGTGTCCGTAAGGAATGTCATTTTGTATGTGACGAATGCACTGCTCTTCATGTTATGCCAGCCAAGATGAAATCAAACCTGAACAGGAGGGTTCTGAACACACCCGGGGCTCAGTGGCAGATCCTCCATCACCACCCACCTCTGTGCCCGGGCTGCTCTGTGGGGGCAGCGACAACAGGTGGAAGGCTGTGGAAATTCCCCGGGCAAGAGATGCCAGAGCAGACATGGGGCGAGGTGACTGGGTCCTGGAATAAGTTGGAATCCAGCTGACAGGATTCTTGACGGATTGAACATGGGTTCTAAGAGAAAGAAGTCAAGGTCAACTCCAAGTTTTCTGCCCGAGCAACTGAAGGGTTGGAGTTGACATTAACTGAGATAGAGAATGACTTTTGTTGTTGTTATTGAGCATTTAATAAATGGCTTTTAGGGTCAAAAGTCCAGAAATCAGGAATGGCTGCGGCCAAGCGGGGCATCTGTGGGGTCCCTGCCACCCACAGGGATCTCTGTCTCATCACACCACCCACCGCAGTCCTGGGGGTCCCAAGAGGCCCTTGAGGAGAAAGAAGGAGGCTCACTGGTCTGCCTCCGGCCCAGGAGGGGCAGCAGCCTGAAGGGGGTTGGCCTACCTGAGTCCTCTGAGCTGTCACAGGAGACCTGGGCCCGGGCAGCGGGTGGCATTAGAACAGGAGGGGCCGTGTGTGGGCTTCTGTCCACAGAGACCCACCGCTGGCCCACAGAGGCCCTTTCTCCTCACCCCCAGCGTGCTATTTCCAGAACCTTCTGGAAGAAGCGTCTGCAGGAGCTGTGGACAGCTGCTTTGATCCCCGGGCCGCAAAGCCCCGCAGGCCCTCTTGACAGAGGCGTTCCTGTGCATCCTGGGCAGGCAAAAGCCTGGGGACTCAGGGCCAAAGCGCCTGTGAGGAGTCTTTGTGCAGCTCTTGGGGCGCCCCTGGCCAAGTCCCCCGCCGGGAGAGGCCTGTTTGGCTGCCGAGGCTCCTGAACTTAGGTCACCTGAGGAAGCAGCGCTGCGGCCCATCTGTTTCTCACTGCTTCCCCGCCACCCCGCTTGGGCCGGCTGGACCCGGCGCCACATGCCCTGTCCCCCCACCCCAGCAGAAATGAGGGCCAAGGACTCGGCTCTGTGGCAGGAGCCAGCAGGACCATGCTGGGTGGAGACACAGGTTCCGGGGCCCCTCTCCAGCCCGGCAGCGTTGGCATCTTGCGGGAGAGGCTGTGGGCCCTGTGTGCTTACAGCTCCCCCCGTGAACAGAGTCAAAAATGGGACACGTGCGACAGGCAGCAGGTGGCAGGGGGGAGGGGGAGGGGGTCCTGGATTTCTGAGCACAAGGGAGCCCTGGATCTTTGAGGGGTGTCAGGGGGCTTTGGCAGAGTTTGAGCCTAAATGAAGGATAAAGCCCCAGAGACAGGGTCCCTGGATGCACTCAAAGCGGAGGCCTGGCAGGACACCAGAGGCCGGGGCGGGGGGGCCGGGGGCTGCAGGCAGGGGGGTGGGGGAGACTCCGCGTCTCCCAGCGGGAAGGAGAGATCGGGGCCCAGTGTCCTGAACGCCGCTCCTTCTCTGAAGAGCAGGATCCTCGCTGCCAGCCCCGCTGCGGCTGTGGAATGACCCGTGACGCATCCCGCGCCTGGTCGGGAGGGAGGCAGGATCTACGAGGCTGGGACGGGGCTGGCGTGGGCCTGGGGGCAGGCGAGAGTGGGGTCCCCTCTGGCCCTCTTGGGGTGAGCCCTGGGGCTGATGGTTCTGCACCCCGTGACCTTGCCTCTCGTCCCTGTAAACTCTTAACCCGGATCTGGAGGAAGGTGAGCTCCGACGGCTGGGGCTCGCCCCGCCCAGAAATACATTAAATAAATAGATGTGCTCTGTCCAGATTTTATCGCATCGGGATTCCAGAGCAGAAGACAAACGGCCTGCTCCTGCCCGGCTGGGAGGTGTAATTCATTCTCTCAGGTGAGCCCACAGCCTGAGGGCGAGGTTGGGAGAAGGGAGAGGATGGTTTGGAGCTTCGAGGAACATGCAGACCTGGGCCCTGGAGCTCAGCTCGCAAGGCTTAGGGTCAAGACCTCCAGAAAAACCCGGCCTGGGAGTTCCCGTCGCGACTCAGCGGTAACCAGTCTGGCTAGTATCCATGAAGACATGGGTTCGATCCCTGGCCTCGCTCAGCGGGTTAAGGATAGGGCATTACCATGAGCTGTGGTGTAGGTCGCAGATGTGGCTTGGATCCAGCATTGCTGTGGCTGTGGTGTAGGCTGGCAGCTGCAGCTCCAACTGGACCTACCTAGCCTGGGAACCTCTGTATGCCACAGAGGCAGCCCTAAAAAGACAAAATAAATAAAAAGAAAAAGAAGCACCCAGCCTTCCCTGGAGCCTGCTCAGGGATGGAAACAAAATGTAACACCCTTTCATTCAGGAAGTTTGTTTCTGAGACTTATTCTAGGGCTATATGCATGGTATATGTAACGACTTAGCTATGGGGTTGTTCTTCACTGTGTTATTCATAAGCTTGAAAAACTGGAAGTAACCTAAATGTCCAAGAGGATATTGATTAAGTAAATTGTGAACCATCCAGAAAACAAAATGCAGTACAGCCTTTAAAAGATGATGTTGAAGAAAAACAGTCAATGACCTAGAGATAAGAATAAAGCATCATAAACAGAAAAATTAAAAGCTGATAAATATATAAAATAATCTGGTTTTGAAAATATTTCTGTTCATTAAAAATGTTGGAAGGATATACACCGAAACATGACTGATTGTAAGATGAAGTGTGATTTTTTTATATTGACTTTTATTTTTTCCATTATAGCCGATTTACAGAGTTCTGTCAATTTTCTGCTGCACAGCAAGGTGACCCAGATAAAGCATGATTTGAGATTTCTTCTTTTTCCCTTGTTTTTATTTGGGTTTAGCTTACCTGAATTTTTAGCATTTTCTAGAATTGCCATGCATGTGTCTATAGACAAAGGACAAAAATGATTAAAATTATCATTGGTGGTATTATTTTACACATCAGCATTGCCAAGATTTAGCTCAAGAAGGAGAATTTCCAAGTGGGAGGGACAGCTGGCTGAAATAGCCCTAACTCTGTCTCCCTCTGCCCACTCTCCTCTTTGGGTCATTTTCTCTATCTCCGCTGTCTCCCCCTGGCTACTTCCCCAGGATGCCACTGTCCTTTCAATTCTCTGAACCAAGCATAGCTAGAAACCCAGCCTTTGGCTTCTTTGAGCAGAGCAGAGCTAGGAAACCTGGGGCAATTATACTAGGTGGCGTTAATAAGCCTATGGGAAGACAAGAGGAAGAGAAACACCGTATCTAGAAGGACCGTAAAACCAACCAGGCTTCATCCAGAGCTGCCCAGGTCCTGCCCGTCCTGTGTGACCATCCATGAGAGGACAGAGGCTGTACAGCCAGAGTCCTCCGTGTCATCTTAATCTTTAGTGCCTGCTTCTCAGGTTCACGTTCCACTTTGAAAGATGCTTTCTTCCTCAGGCACCAGCTCTTGGGAATGACCGCCCTTCTCAGGAGGGACCCACCATCATAGGAGGGCACTAGACCTCAGTCCAGCCTCCTGAGAAAGGTACCCCAGGGAACCACCAAGCCATAGCACTCATTTCATACACACACAAAGACTCAGGGCTCAAAAAACATCCAGATGGAAGAGTAAATGGATTGCTTAATATCCTCTCTCTCTCTTTTTTTTTCTTTTTTGCTTTTCAGGGCTGTACCCACGGCATATGGAAGTTCCCAGGCTAGGGGTCGAATCGGAGCTACAGCTGCCGGCCTACGCCACAGCCACAGCAACATGGGATCCGAGCCACGTCTGTGATCTACAACACAACTCATGGCAATGCCAGATCCTTAACCTGCTGAGCGAGGCCAGGGATCGAACCTGCAACCTCATGGTTCATAGTCGGATTCGTTTATCCCTGTGCCACAACGGGAACTCCAGTATTCCCTCTTCTTAATGCCACTCTACCCACACTCTGTAGCAATGAAACCATGATAGAAAATCAGTGAATTATTTTCTCCCCATCAAAAAAAAAAAAAAAAAAAGATTTCCCTTCATGGCTCAGCGGTAACAAACTCGACTAGGATTCATGAGGACGTAGGTTTGATCCCTGGCCTCGCTCAGTGGATTAAGGATCCTAAGGATCCGGAGTTGCCGTGAGCTGTGGTGTAGGTCACAGACACAGCTTGGATCCTGCACTGCTGTGGCTGTATCTTAGGCCCAAAGCTGCAGCTCTGATTCAACCCCTAGCCTGGGGATCTCCATATGCTGCAGGTGTGGCCCTAAAAAAGACCAAAAAACCCCAAAACTAATAGCATTTAGAAATCATAATATGAATATAGATTCATCATAAAGATATTTTAAAAATCTAGAAAAGTATAAAGAATAAAATAAAAATGCTTTATAATTATTACATTAATGGAGACAAATACTACTGGCAAACATATACACACATACACTTTTAAACAAAAGACAATTCGTGTGGGGGTGTGTGTGTATACAAACACACCCAAAAAATCCTGATTTTATATATGAGTATAAAATTATTCACACACATGCACATATAAAATTCTGGGGTTTTTTTTCCCATGAAAGTTATATTGTAAGAATTTTCCTCGGCCATTAAAATAGTCTTTGAAAATATAATTTTAAATGGCTTTATAGTATTCCATTATCTGGCACACTAATTATTAAACCAGTCTCCAATTATTAGACATTTTAACAATTTCCAAATTGTTTGCTATCATAAATAATAACTTAAGAAACATCCTGGCACACGCATCTTTGCATACATCTCTGAGTACTTTTTTAGGATAAATTCCTAGAAATAGAATTACCAAGTCAAAGGATGTGAATGCTTGCAAAATTTTTGGTGTCTCTCATCAATGCATATTCATTAAATTGTATGAATTAGAACAAAAGTAATGGAGGGCAGTGCTTTACCATTGGTGCTGCACATTCCGAGACCCACAGAAAGTTCTGGGGTTCAGGCGCATCCCTCCACCCCCCCTAAGTGACCGCCTTTTGAAACCTGGCTGGAGGCTGAAGCCAGCAGCCCCCTGAGTCCTCCTGAGCTGGGCCCGGCCCCTCCTGCTGCTGCACAGCTGCCTCCCCCAGCTCCTCAGAAGCGTCCCAGAGTCCGGGTAGGGGGTGTGTGTGGCCCCCCAAGCAGAGGGAAGTCAGCGTGGGGCGGTTACCGTCCTGGCCTTGGTGGCCACTGTGCAATCTGTTTGGTGCCTGGTGTGGGGGCACCAAGCCCTCTCGGAAGCTCCTCTACGGAGGATTTCCTTCCAGCCCATCTGCGGGACGCCCAGGAGTCTCCAGGGAAGGGACCACGCTCTCCTTCACGACACAATCTGAGGCTCAGAGGGGTAGAGAGGCTTGCCCGAGGCCGGTAAGGCGTGAGAGGTAGGACAGGACCTGGGACCCCAAGACAGGGCTCTAGCTCTCTCTCCACCACCCGGCATTGGCAAAGCACAGAGGATGCAGCAAAGTGGCCCCGCACAGCCCCAGGCAGAGGCCCTGAGAGAAGCCTGGGCTCGCGTCTGTTATTTTCAACAAATATTTATTCAGCACCTACTATGCGCCGATCACTGAGGAGAGTGGTGACTCAAAGAGGCAGAGCTCCTGCTCTCAAGAAACAACATTCTAGTAGTTCCCACTGCGGCGCAAAGGGATCAGCAGTGTCTTGGGAGCGCTGGGACGCAGGTTCAATCCCAAGCCCAGGGCAGTGGGTTAAAGGATCCAGTGTTGGCACAGCTGCAGTGTAGGTCAAAAATGCAGCCTAGATCTGATTCCTGGCCGAGGAATTCCATATGCCACAGGCCAAAAAAAGAAAGAAAGAAGGAAAGAAAGGAAAGGAAAAAGAAAGAAAGGAAGGAAGAAGGAAGGAAGGAGGAAAGACAGGAACATTCTAGTGAGGGAAACAGAGGACAAGCCCCTCTAAACATGTTCAATGGTGTTTGTTCAGAGCTGTGAAGAAAACAAAGCAGGGCAAAGTGGATGGGAAATGATATTGAAGGGCCAGTAACTTTTAGATGGGATAATCCAGGAAGGTCTGTTTAGGTTGATTTTTTTTTTCCTTTTTAGGGCCATATTCGAAACATGGAAGTTTCCAGGCTAGTGGCTGAATTGGAGATACGGCTGCTTGCCTACACCACAGCTACGGCAAGGCCGGATCCGAGTTTTGTCTGCAACCTACCCCACAGCTCAAGGCAATGCCAGTCCTTAACCCACTGAGCAAGGCCGGGGATCGAACCTGCAGCCTCTTGGATACTAGTAGGGTTCATTATTACTGAGCCACAACGGGAACTCCTCTAGGTTAATATCTGAGCGAAGACCTGAAGGAAGAGAAGGAGCGAGCCCTGTGTATCTGGAGGAAGCCCGCTGAGGCAAAGGGAACAGCGAGTGCGAAGGTCCTGAGGCAGGAGCAAGACTGGCGGGTTTGCGTGGAAGTCAGGAGGCCAGTGTGGCTGGAACAGACTGAACAAGCGGAGGGCGTAGGGAGTAAGGTCACAGGGCCAGTGGCATCCCCATTAGAGGAGGCGGGCTCCCATTCATGGGCCCCCACTGGGCCACAGGTCCCATATAGGACACTTGATATCTGTTATCATAAATCTTTAAGGTTAGGGGACCCTGCTGTGGTGGCCTGCTCTGGGACAGAAGACCAGAGAACGGCAGAGAGGCTGGGGAGGGTTTTACCACCTGGTTAGGTGTTGTTCCTGAGGCTATGGAGAGGGAGAGCATTCTAGAATTCCAGCCAGCCCACTGTGAGTGTCCAGGGTTGATCAGGCCACGACTCTGCTTCTAAGAGTCTCACAGTCCCCTGGGGCCAATAGACAGGCGAGTTAGCAAGCATATGACAAGGAAATCCTGACATTTTCGACAACGTGGAGGAAGGAGGACATTATGCTAAGTGAAATCCACCAGACTCGGAAAGACATATATTGCACGACCTCATCTATACAGGGAATTTTTAGAAGTCCAGCTCATGGGAGTGGAGGTAGAATAGTGCTTGCCAGGGACTGGGAGCTGGGAGAAATGGGGAAATGTTGGTCAAAATTTCTACTATGCAATTATGAATAAATTCTGGATAGCACTAGACTATAGCTAATATTATATAAAATACTTGAAATTAGCTATGGGGGTAGCTCTTAAGTGTTTTCACAGAGGGAAAAAGGTAATATATGTGCTAGATAGCTTGGTAATCATTTCACAGTACATGCATGTATCAAAACATTATGTTGTATACCTTAAATATGTGCAATTTTTATTTGTCAATTATACTTCAATAAAACTGGGAAAGAAGGAAGGAAGGAAAGAGAAAGAAAGAAAGAAAGAAAGAAAGAAAGAAAGAAAGAAAGAAAGAAAGAAAAAAAATTCATCCCTACCGCGTAGATTTGTTGAGTAAAATAAATAAGATAATAATAAGAGCAGATCCCACAATAGCCTATGAAAAAATGCTCAGGAACTTTCTGTACTTTCTGTTCAATTTTTTTATGAACCTGAAACTGGTCTAAAAAAAAAATAAAGCTTATAAATTAAAAAAAAAAATGTAAAGACAAGCCTATGGCATGACAAATGGGGAAGACTTCCTGCAGGAAGTGACATCGAGCTGGACCTTGAGGAATGAACAGGTGAACCAGATTTCAGCAGGTGGGGAAGGTGGAAAATGTGCCTTCCCGACGGAGATTCTGGTTTGGTGAGGAGGGAGCCAGAGGCCCATCCGGCGGGTGGAGGTTAGGGCGTGGAGCCCATGGCCTTGATCTGGGGTCGCTGCTGGGAGAACACAGCGGCACACGGCTGTGTCGGAGGTGGGGTCGGAGAGGGCTAGGAAGGGGCTGAGCAAGCGGAGCCAAGAGGCAGGAGGACCCCCAAGCGTGTGGGCCGACACAGGATTGAAGACAGCGCAATGGGGAAAATATAAACTTTGCCAAGAGGGCAAGAGAGAGAAGTGCTGAGAAGGGCCAAAGAGTTGGCAAGAGTTTGGCCCCTGGAGACACAGACGAGGGTTGGGCGGTGAGGTGCTCGGGGCAGAGGTCAGGAGGTACATGGCTTTCTTATTGCTGTGTAATCACCGCAGTGACTTAAACAATACGACTTTATTCTCTTACCGTTCTAGAGGCCCAAAGTCCAAAATCAGTCTCACTGGGCTAAAGCCAAAGTGCTAGCAGGGCCCAGATGCCCCAGGAAAGGACCCACCTCCTCGCCTTCTTCAACCTCAGTGGCTGCCTGTCCTCCTTGGCTTGTGGCCCCTTCCTCCATCCGCGAAGGGCAATGCTCTCGTCCACTCTAATCTCTGCTTCTGTCACCACCCCCCCACCCCACCCCCCGCCTTCTATGCTTTGATCTCCCGCTTCCCTCTTAAAGGTCCCCTGTGATTACAGTAGACCAACCCCCAAGACCCAAGGTAATCGCCCCACCTCGTGATCCTTCATTTAATCACACATGCAAAGCCCTACATAAGGTGACACGGACAGATTCCGGGGACTGGGACGTGAACATTTTGCGGGGGTGGGAGGCGTTATTCATCCTTCCGCTATTCAGGTGGAGGGGGCTGATGGTGAAAGGGGAGAGGAGGGAACAGAGGAGGCGGGTGGAGATGGTTCATCCGGAAACAAGTGAGAAAGGCAGGAGGGGTGGGGCAGTCATCCAGAGGAAGACCCAGCCTGGCTGGAAAGAAGTGGCTTTGGGGCTTTTTTTTTTTTTTTTTTGTCTTTTTAGGGCTGAACCCACGGCATACGGAGGTTCCCAGGCTAGGGGCTGAATAGGAGCTGTAGCCACCGGCCTACACCACAGCCACAGCAATGCCAGATCCGAGCCACATCTGTGACCCACACCATAGCTCATGGCAACGCTGGATCCTTAACCCACTGAGCAAGGCCAGGGTTTGAATCCACAACCTCATGGTTCCTAGTCAGATTCGTTTCCGCTGCGCTATGATGGGAACTCCTTTGGGATTTTTTTATTTTTCTTTTTTTTCCTGTTGTATCTCTTCTCCCTCCTTCCTGAAGCCTAATTGGAAATTTAGAAACATGGCCCATGTTGATTCCGTGAATTACTGCTTCCCCTGACTCATGATATCCACCCACCCAGGGGTGTTCCAAGCTATGTGAGTTGAAATCTGCTTTTATTTTTTTTTATTTTTGGCTGTGTCTATGGCATGTGAACCCGTGCCACAGCAGTGACAACACCAGATTCTTAACCCGCTGAGCAACCAGAGAACTGCATTTTTATTTTAAGATTTTCTTTCTTTTTTTTAGGGCCGCACCTGTGGCATGTGGAAGTTCCCAGGCTAGGGGATCCAGTCAGAGCCGCAGCTGCTGGGCTATACCACAGGCACAGCAAGGCTGGATCTTTAACCTACTGAGGGAGGCCAGGGATCGAACCCACATCCTCATGGATACTAGCTGGGCTGAGCCACAACAGGAACTCTAAAATATGCATTTTAAAAAGAATATCATTTTATTTCCAGTGGCACATTCTCCTTAATAAAAAAATGAAACCTCATTATATTATTAATTTTTCAGGTTCAGATATTAATGTCCAGCTTAGGAAAGGTAATGATTTAATCCACATCCCTCAACCCACTCGATCTCTTCTAAGAAATTTTTCTTTTTGTGCAACTGACTTTCATTCTTCTGCTGATTTTACGTATACCTTAATTTTCCCCTTAGTTTTACTGAGATATAACTGACAAGGGACCTACACTTTTAAACCACAAGGAAGAGAAACTCGGAGCTACCAAGAAAAATATTTTATTGACTTGGAACGAGTCTTGGAATCTGTATTTTTAACCAACTAGGTGATTTTGATGATCAGACAGTTTGAGGTGGCCCTCCCCACCCCTTTTCCTCTTTCTCTTGCCTTCAGTAAACTGTTTTTCAACTTTGTTTTTCAGTGAAAACCATTTCCTCCTCACCGTGGACTTGATCCAGAGGCTGCGCCCATCTCTCCCACGTCAACAGTCCTGTGTCCTTGGCGGAGGACAGTGCTCTCATTCTGGGCCTTTCCCTTCTTGCTCGGCCAAACCCCTGCTTCTGTAGCTCCGTGCAGCTAATAAAAAAGCAAAGTTCCCTGCTGCAGGGAGATCTCCGCCCCGCTGCCATTCTCGGGGCGGGGGTGGGGGGCGATGCGTGGAATCTGCAGCTTTCTGTCTCCTCTGCTTGCATTTTCCCAGAGCGGCCAGCTCGGTCCCAGACCTCAGGGGTCCCTGTGAGGCAGAGTCCGGGTTCCAGAGCCAAGGAGCCCTGAGAAAACCTGCAGTCAAGCAAGAGCTGGGTGCTTCCTGAGTAAAGGAAAAGTCTTCCTGGGGGCAAGTGGGACCCCCTCTCTCTCGCCATGCGGGGGCGGGGTGGGGGTGGGGAAGAGGACATGAATTGATCTGGGACAAAAAGCACTTGCTGGCCCAGGAGGGCAGGGCTGGGGGAGCCCTGTGCTGAGTGGAGGCGGGTGGCTGTATTTTCCTGGCTCGCACGCCTCTTTTCGGGTGGGTCAGCCGCCCCAGCCAGTAGCCACCTGGCCCAACTTTGGGAGATGTGGAGAATGAATTTCACAGTGGTTTCCACGGGGCCGTGGCACTGAAACAGCTGCAGGGGGGGACACAGCTGGCGCGGCCCCCACCCCTTCCTGCAGGGCTGCTCCGGAGGGACATCACCCTCCCCCCCATGGCGAGAGAGAGAGTCCCACTTGCTGCGGTTCCAGGGGCCGTGGGAAGATACCTCTAAGCTAAAACCCTGCTTCTGAGGACGCAAGTTAGTCTTTATTAACATAAAACACCATCATCGCTTATTCCAGTGGATTCCAAACCTGGCTAAACGTCAGGATCACCCAGGATGTTTATTTAAAAATAAAGACGAATAAAATAATGAGTTTGGGAACCCTTCCCAGGCTTAAGAAATCAGATAGAATCCCTTTGCATAGAGCTGAGACTGGAATCGGCATGAATCCGTTTAATCAGGCAGCTTTCCTGGTTCCAGAAGCTTGAGCCCCTAGAATGAGAGTGTAAAGAGGGAGAACATTGAGTCACTCTTCAGATGCATATCTATGTGCCAGAGAATTGCAGACTTCTCGTACGTTATCGTATTTATTTATTTATTGCTTTTTAGGGCCGCATCCGCAGTATATGGAGGTTCCCAGGCTAGGAGTTGAATTGGAGCTACAGCTGCCGTTTACACCACAGCCACAGCCACACTGGCTCTAAGCCGCGTCTGCCACCTACATCATAGCTCACGGCAATTCCACATCCTCAACCCACTGAGCGAGGCCAGGGATTGAACCTACAACCCCATGGTTACTAGTCAGCCTCATTTCCACTGTGCCACGATGGGAACTCAGCATACATTATCTTATTTAGTCATCAAAACAAAGATCTGTCCAATGATGGTCCCCATTTTGCCGATGAGGACATGGGAGCTCAAAGAGGTCACATAGCTCAGAAGAGGCAGAACTGGAACTCAGTTCCAGATCTTTCTCTTAGCATCTCTGCCAGAGAAGGGGTAATGTGAAACCTAGGCTCCATTTTGGGAGTTAGGGCAGCACGTGACCAAATGGTGCAATCAGTGCCATGCGCCTCCACAACACTTGTCTCTGGTGGGTTCAGGTCCCCCATAAGCACCGCCTCATTTCAGTTCAGCAAGCACTCGTGGACGCTGAGGTGGTCAGGACACGGCCCCCGTCCAGACGGGATGGGTCATGGGAAGGGCAGAGGGCTAAAATCAGGAGAGGGGTTTTCCGGTCCCAGCACCACCATCCAGAAAGGAGGATGGACTGCAGGACCTGTAAGGGCCCATCAGCTTAAAAAAAGGAGGCTCAGCAGAGCCCTGTGACATTTCACCAGACACTGTCCCTCTCCCACTCTAGGCCCTCCAAGGCAGAGGCTTTCTCTTGACTGCTGGATAAAATCAGTTTCTGGCTTGGACACGATGAGCCTCTCCGTGGGGTGCTAGGAGAATCAAGGAGGAGACTTAACCTCCCCAGACTTCAGGGAAGACTTCCTGGAAGAGGTGGCACCTGAGCCAGAGCTATCCAGGAGAGGCGAGTGGAAAGATATCAAGCAGTGGGAAGAGCAGAGCCGAAGTGTGGCCTGCTCACATGGCCTGTGAGGGTTGGCTCAATGTTTTCGTGTGTTTTAGGGCGGAAAACGCAGCACCACCAGCCCCAGGAAGCCCTCCTGGCACCTCGGGCAGCCCTGTTTGGCTTCCACCCTTGGGAACTCCCACTGCTTGGGAGGGGCTATGTGCAGCGCTTCTCACAGGCTGGGGGACCGAGCGCTTCCAGCTCTTATCCCGTGCCTGACAAAGGACCAGGCGCTGGGTCAGACAAAAAGGAAGGTTCGGGAAGGGAGAAAGAAAAGGAAGAAGGAAGGTCTGGCTCAAAGAGGCAGTTTACTCGGGAGGCCAGCAGCCTGTCCTTTTGGGTCCCATGGGACCACCCGGGCTGGGTCAGCCTCGTCCATCTCTCCCTGGTGAGGGACTTTCGAGGTCACGCTGTGACTGGGTGGCCTGAGCTCTGGGAAGCTGGGCCAGTGAGGACCACTGCCAGGAGGGGTACCCGCATCCCTGCCTCTCCCATTTGGACGTCTTCGATACCCACCCAGCGTCCCTGAATCAGGTCCAGGATCCTTGGCCCCGCATCACTGCTGGGCAGTTGAGAGCCCCGCCTTGGAGAAAGGTGTAATTCAGATCCTAAATTAAGTTGGTGCTGGGATGAATTCTTCATTCGTTGACCATGAAACTGAGGGGCCAAAGCCCCAGCCTGGGATGTCAGACTCCTGGGCTGGGTGCAGAGTAGACAGGTCCCCCCTCTGACAAAAAGAAGGGACAATATGAGTCCCAGAGACTCAGCAAAGAGTAGAGAGGCCCATTTCCCCCAAGGCCCCAGAGACCTAGGGTGTTAACATCAGAACTGAAGAGGCCTCTGGAGGCAGCCCTTCCGATGCTCCGGGTAAGGACCAGAGGGAGATGCTTGCTGTCGAAGGCTGCATTCGTGCTCTCTAAATGTGTTCAGGCAATCCCCAGAACCCGGGAAGGTTCGTACACGGCCAAAGGAATTTGGCAGGTGTGATTGGATTAAGGCTCTTGGGATGCGGGTTATCCAGGTGGGCCCAAAGTAATCACAAGTACCCATGGAGTTCCCGTCGTGGCACAGTGTGAACGGACGCAGCTAGTATCCATGAGGATGTGGGTTCCATCCCTGGCTTTGCTCAGCAGGTTAAGGATCTGGCGTTGGCGTGACCTGCGGTTTAGGTTGCAGATGCGGCTGGGATCTGGCATTGCTGTGGCCGTGGTGCCGGCCGGCATTTGCAGCTCTGATTTGACCCTGACCCTGGAAACTTGCATATGCTGTGGGTGCGGCCCTGACAAGCAACAAAGCAAGGATCCTTAGAAAAGGACGCTGGAGGGTCAGAATTAGCGGAGAAGGCAATGGGATGACAGAGCCGAGGTGGGAGGGTCGCTCTTTGAAGACAGAGGGAGGGGCCATAAGCCAAGGAACAGAGGCAGCCTCTAGACATGGAAACAGACAAGAAAAATGATTCTTCCCTGGAGATGCATTGACGTTAGCCTAGTGGGTCTGATTTTGGGCTTCTGACTTCCAGAATCTGTAGAAGAATACATTTGTGTTGTTTAAGTCATTCAGCTTGTGGTGACTTTTTACAGCAGCAACAGGAAATTCATCCACTTGCTTAGCGACTGAAATTAGCAAGTGGTTAAGCCTCCCCTGGCCCCGCAGGCCCAGCTCTATGGAATCCCCGTCCTGCACTGGTTGAGGCTGGGCTAGCAGTGCAGACAAGGCCCTGAAGGGCCTCAGACACCACGGTGAGTTCTGGGCCTTTGGAAGGGGTGTGTGTGTGTGTGTGTGTGTGTGTGTGTGTGTGTTATAGCAAAGGGAAGAACACAGCTTCTTCATGCATTGGAAATTTCTGGGCGGAAATAACTCAATGCCTATCAAAAAAAAAAGTCACAGTTTCACACGCACAAACACGGATGGACCTGGGGGTCCCGGGGAGAAGTGAAACACCCCCACCCCTGCTCCAGGCGTCTTTCATTTTCACGGGGCAGGGAGCACAGCTGAGGGAGGCTGGGGAAGCCATCAGCCAGAGGGCTGTGGACACATTGTGACATCTGGATTTCCCCAAAGCTGGCAGGTCCTGTGGAGGGAGGGCTCCTCCCCGCTCCCCAGCACTTCCCACTTCCACAAAAATCTCTGGGAAGATTTGACACTTTTTTTTTTTTTAACCAGCAGAGAGCAATTGGAATTTCCAGCTTAATTCCAGATGTGGTGCTGACTCTGCTGGGGAGTTTGGCTTTATACAGCATCTGGGAGGCCCGTCTTTCCATCGGACCCCCCCCCCAACACCACCACCACCACACACACACAAAACCCTGGCACTGGCCCGCACGGTTGTGCGTGTCTCCCCCACCCACCCCCCTCCACTCTGGGTCTTGCGGTTGGGCTTTCCTGTGCAGAGCTGGAGAGGGCCCATGCGTGTGGTTTTCACACGTGTGGAGAGGTCCGAGTGGCGGGTGGGCAGGCTGGAGCCCAGAGTGCCTCTGGGGCAGGGTGTAGGGGCCGTGACAGAATAGGAACCGAGTCATGTGGGGTGTTCTGGGAGCGCGGATGAGGCCAGAGGCTGGATCTGGAGCAGGCTGGGAGGGGGTGAGGGGGGCACCGAAGAGTCAGTGTGAACTGAGGTCATAGCTGGTGCCTGGCCAGGGGCTGCCGGGAAGGCAGGCAGAAAGGAAAGGCCCTTTGGCCAGCCAGCGCACCCTGGTTCCTGGGGCTCAGTTCCCCAGATGAGACATCAGGACCAGATGGCTCCTCGGCACGAGTAAGGGTCCCACTGTGTCTCAGTGAAACCGCAGGAGGATCAAGAATGTCAAAAAGGGGAGTTCCCGTTGTGGCTCAGAGGGTTAAGAACCCAAATAGTATCCGTGAGGTTGCAGGCCTCGCTCAGTGGGTTAAGGATCCTGCGTGGCCACGAGCTGTGTTGTAGGCCACAGGTGCAGCTCGGATCCTGTGTTGCTGTGGTTGTGGCACAGGCCAGCAGCTATAGCCCTGATTCGACCCCTAACCTGGGAACTTCCATGTGCCCCAAAGGGTGGCCCTAAAAAAAGAAGGAAAAAAAAGGAAGGCCAAAAGGAATGGGTATATGTATATGTGTAACTGATTTACTTCGCTGCACACCTGAAATTAACCCAGACTGTAAATCAACTATATTCCAATAAAAATTTTAAAGACTGTCATCCTCTTTGGCCAGCTTGTCTGTGATTTCTCTAGTTAGCAGACTGAATAATGGCCCCCAAAGATGCCCACATTCTAATCCCCAGAACCTGTGAACAAATGTTACCTCACAGGCCAAAGGACTTAGCAGATGTGATCATGTTAAGGATCTCGAGATGAGGACATTGTCCTGGATTATCCGGGAGGGTCCAGTGTAGACCCCAGGGTCCTCACAAGAAGGAGGCAAGAAGGCCAAAGCAACAGAAAGGCGATGTGACAGCGTGATGGAGGAAGGGGTCCCAAGCCAAGGAATGCAAGCAGCTTCTAGAATCTGGAAAAGGTAAGGAGACCCATTTCCCCTAGAGCCTCCAAAAGGCACACGGCACTGCCACTACCTTGACTTTAGCCTGGTGAGGCTGATTTTGGACTCGTGGTCCCCAGGACTGTGAAATAAATGTGGATTATTTTAAACCCACTAAGTTTGTGGTGAGCTGTCGCAGGAGCGACAGGAAACCAATACAGCCTCCCATCCTGTAGTGGGCGCCATACTCGGCCACACGCCCTTCGACAAGTGCCTTTTCCACATGACACAGGGTGAGGGGAGTACCCCATTTGTTCTCCCCCAGCAGCCCTGGCTGAACACCAGCACAGACCGCCACAGGAGGGGCTGCTTCCCATCAGCCAGGGCCTCCAGCTGGTAGCAGAGCTGGGCCCCGTCCAGGGCCCCCCAGACTTCTGGGCCAAGCCCTTGCACCCATGGCCGCTGCCTCCCTTCAGCTGTGGGTGAACCAGCCCCCAGCCTGTTGCTTCTCCACTGCAGCACTCCACCTTCTCCCCATTCTCTGGGGCTCTGCTCCTCACTCCCAACAAGAACATTTTCTGTTTTTGCTTTTCAGGACCACACCTGCAGCATATGGAGGTCCCCAGGCTAGGGGTTTAATGGGAGCTACAGCTGCCAGCCTACGCCACAGCCACAGCAATGCCAGATCCGAGCTGTATCTGTGACCTATGCTTCAGCTTTTAGCAACACCAGATCCTTCACCCACTGAGCAAGGCCAGGGATCAAACCCACATCCTCATGGATACTAGTCAGGTTCTTAACCTTCTGAGCCACAACGGGAACTCTGGAAAACAACATTTTCAAGCTGCAAATGAAGGAACCAGAACAGACACACACACACAGCTCTGGAAGTTCTTGCTTCCTGAGAACTAGCTGTCAACTACACCTGCGACAAATGAGGTTTTTAAAAAACAAACTCAGAGAGTGCCCGAGCGAGGGCAGGAGTCAGGCTTCTGGGTCAGTGTGTGTGAATGTCGGACGGTACAGAGGGAACAGGGAGTCCCTCGTCCCTGTGCTAGAGCGATGAGATTCCACAGCGCACTTTGTCATTAATTTTTCTCCTTCCTCTGTACAAGGCCAACCACAGATGGCCACGCACAAATCATACAGACACTGGCATGCATGCGAACACGCACGAGGGCCACCGGCCACGCTGGCGTGTGCAAAGAGGGAATGGGCAAACACACGTGGACAGACACCGCCCAACGCACAAACAGGCAGTCGTGCCCGTGTAGCGGCGTTGCCGTGCCCGCACAGGGAGATGCGCCTCCTGTGCACGTGTGCACACACCCACACGGGTGCACACATAGACAGACACACCCGTGCACTGGTAAAGAGCGCCTGTGAGGCGGGCGGACTTCCAGCAATTCCCGCTGCTCCCTCCCCACGGCCGTCCTGAGCTCCGCTCTGGAGCCCCCTGCTGGGGAGGCCAGGGACAGGCTGCCAGACCCTCCTGGGCCCTGGACTGGGGTATGAGGGGAGGGAGATGAGAAGAGAAAGGGGACCAGAGCCGGCTCCTCAGCCCTCGGCGTCCTGCTCTCACCCGGTTCAAATGACCTTCTGCAGCCTCCAGTCTAGACGCGGAGGAGCGATCTCTCCCGCAAAGACTCCTCTTGGGCCCCAGCCTGTCCGCCGGACTCCAGGCACGGCCACCCTTCCCATGGGCACTGCTGGCGTGGCTGCGCGCAGAGGAGGGGGCCCCAGCATCACACACACCCCGCTGTCCGGGACAAGGCGGCTTTACCCACACTCCGGAAGCCCAAGCTGGCTCCCCTCCACCCAGCCTACTCGCCTCACTCCACCTGGGCCGTCTGGCCGGGCACCCAGCCTCCTAGCCACGCACGAGGTCTCTGACTCCGCTTGTTGCGGCTCTCGGTTCAAACTTCCACCTCCTGTACTTCCACATGGGAATCACCCTCCTGCTCTCAATGGCTTTTTCTTTCTATTTTCTCCTGGGGGAGGGCGAGGAAGTGAAGAAGATCTGGGCTTTGCAATAAGAGGGATGAACCTGAATTCAGATCTCAGCTCAAAGGTGGGATTTACCAGCTGTGGGCCTCTCGCGCCGCGCGCCGCGCGCCTCGCTGCCCTCAGCCTCAGCTTCACCAGGGAGAATGGAGATCGTGGTACTTACACGGCAGCGTGAGAATATTCTCAGTGCTCAGCACCAGAGCTGGTTGAAGGGGTGACCAGCCAGGCAGCTGGCCAAGGGGCCCTCTTTACAAAGTACTCAGAGATCCCTGGATATAAAGAGAAGGAGATGAAGCCAACCGCGTCCCGGACTCTTAAGGGCTAGTTGGATGTTCTGCTTTAATAAGTTACCTTCAGTAGGGTCACTTATGGGTGGGAGGACTCCAGAAGAACAGGCCAGCATAACAATAGTTGGTCGCTAAGCTATTTCCTAAGGAGGGCAGAGCAAGGTGTCTACGGAGTTTTCATTTATCTAATTGCAGCATGCAAGTTTGGGGTCAGAGCTGAACTGCTCAGAGGAGGTGGAGGGTTGCTGGCAGGGTCAGCGATCCTCTCCCCTGCCCACCCGCCCCACCCCCTTTCCCCAAGCAGAGCCCAGTTCCACTGCATTAAAGACGAACTGGTAAGAGTTCCCATCATGGCTCAGCAGAAACCACTCTGACTAGTATCCACGAGGACGCAGGTTCGATCCCTGGACTCACTCAGTGGGTTAAGGATCTGTCGTTGCCATGAGCTATGGTGTAGATCGCAGATGCAGCCCGGATCCCGCATTGCTGTGGCTGTGGTGAAGGCCAGCAGCTACAGCTCCAATTCGACCCCTAGCCTGGGAACCTCCATATGCTGCTGGTGCAGCCTGAAAAAGACAAAAATAAATAAGTAAATAAATAAATAAATAAATTTTTAAAAATGAATATGAACTGATAGTTTGATGGGACATAACATGATTAGCTGGCCCGGGGGGAACCACTCGCTTCCCTGCTGGGCCCTTCCTGACACATGGAAGGTGCTTCATAAATGTTAGCTGGATCTGTCTCTCCAGTCCTAAGACTTGTCCCCAGGCTCCTCCACTCAGCCCAGCCCCTCTTGCATCCTCCCCGCCTGGTCCTTGGATCAAAAGCACCGTTTAGTTCTTCACTCCACAACCCTTCCCCCCAGCCCTAGCCCACTGGCCCAGAGCAGCCCGCAATTCTCTAGACTTTTCCATTTCTTGGGAAATGAGATAGCTCTCACACACACATCCTGTTTAAAACGACACCAGGCAGCCACCATCTCACCCTGGAAAGTGTCTCCTTACCTTAAATGTCTACGACCAGGCAGTCCCGGCCGACCACTGAGTGAGATTGCAAAACTCGGTTTCCGGGAAGTGGATTGGGGTTCCAGACAATGAGCCAATAGAAAATCGAGGACTTGGGGTTATGAATGGGGCTCAGTTTTCCAGGTTGAGCCATAAGTACTCATTTAACGCATCATAAAGCCGGGCTGCCACACACCCACGTGGGGAGAAAAGAAAACCCCGCTACTGCTGCAAGACCTGTAGATCGAAATGGGAAAAAAAAAAAAAGTGCAGATCCAGAAAAACCTGTTCATTTTTTCTTGAAAGCTGGTGCTTGAGGGGAAGCAGGTTTCTTAACAGGAGTATGAGGAGATGGGCGGGACGGTCTAAAGGAAACTTCCAGGTGCCTGCAAGAGCTTTAGAGGCTGAAAGCGTTTGTTCTTCATCATTCTAATGAATCTTTCAGACGTTCAGTCTGCCTTTTTCTTGACACGGGGGCAGTCCTGGCTGAACCCTGACACTCAGTCATCCAGGATTATTTGGGTTGAAAGAATAAACTAAGGAAAGGAACTCTGGAGGTAACCAGGGTAGGGTTGTTATAAAGGAGATGAAAGAAGGTGATTCAAGGATGTGTCATTCAGATTTTAAAGATGGCTTGAAGAAGGGAGTTCCCCCTGTGGCACAGTGGATCTGGCTTGTCTCCACGGCAGTGCTATTTTGATCTCTGGCGGGGCACAGTGGGTTAAGGATCCAGCATTGCCACAGCTGCGGTGTAGGTTGCAGCTTCGGCTCCGATCCGATCCCTGACCTGAGAACTTCTACACACCGTGGGTGCAGCCGAAAAAGAAAAAAAAAAAAAAAAAAGACAGCTGGAGGAAGAATGAGATGAACTGAAATGATTGTGGTAAAAAAAAAAAAAAGGAACAAAAAGAGAGAGAGAAGGGAAATTACGGTTCTCTGTGATCCTATCAGCTCAACCCAACCACAAAAGAAACAAGAGGTTAGGAGTTGGGCAGTTCCAAGCATGGCCACCAGGTGACACCAGAGGCCCAGGGCAGCTTGGTTGCACTGTGTCCTGTCATTCCACCCCCACCCCGGAGGTCCCAGGGGAGTGGGGGAGCCACAGGTTTGGAAGCCCAGGACAGGACATTCTCAGGTTCCATTGTTCTGGCTGGTTGGAGAGAGAAGGGTCATGCACCTTGCCTTCCTCCTCCAGCCCCTATCCCTTCTCCCCTTTGGGCTTTACGCTGGTACACTAGGCAGAATGGGGATGGATGGGGCCCAGAAGAGTGGGTGCAAGGGGGTGGGTGAGTGAAAAGGAGAGGAAGAGGGGGCTCAGGAAGGCCTGGGACAGAACCTTGATAGCGTGAGGGGACAGAAAACAGTGAACCTTTATTGAAAATCTGCCCCCACTCACAGGTCCCAACACAGGGAAGCCCAGAGGGGAATCAAGCCGCCCCCACCCACGAGGCTGCCTACGGATGCAGATGATTCAGAGTTTAGGTTCGGCTGATAACAGTCCTGGACCAGCTGAGAATGAGCCCTTTGTGTAGGTGGCCCCTTCTCAGGCCCCCTCCTCACGGCTGGGTCATCTACAGCCGGCCTGGGAGGAGGGCTCTTTTGCAGAGAAGAGGACTGACTGCAGATCGAACAATTTGTACAGTGAGATGCTGTGTGAGAACTTTAAAATGTCCCCAGACCAATGTGCACGAGAAAGATGCAGCATGGCTGGAGCCCACATTCTTCTCATCCAGGTTTTCGGTAGTAGCTGTGTCCCCTCCCTCCCACCCCCGATTCCCCCAGAAAAAAAAAAAAGGTCACATTCAGTGCGGTGTGAGTCAGGACTCTGGGTTGCAAATGGCAACTCCACTTGAATCAACTTGGTGAAAAGGGGGCGTTGACTAACTGGTTCAATCAGGGCAAGGATGGAGCAGGCCATGGGGCGGCCTGGACTGAGGCCTGCTCACGCTGCTGGACTCCCTTCTCTCTGCATCTCTCAGATGACTGTGGACAGGCTTCTGTCCCCGCTTCGGCAGGGAAAATGACCACAGTCAGTTCATAGCGTCATGACCAGAAAGGAAATTGCCCCATTTGTTACCAGACTTGGTTAGGAAAAAATCCCGAGGAATAACTCTGATTGGCTCATCTGGGGTCATGTGCTCAGTTCTGGACCAATTGCTGTGGCCGGAGGGATGTGTTAATGAGGTTCTCCCAGACTGAGTCACTTGCCCGGTGAGACTGAGGTCCAGGACAGACACATACGATAAAAGAAGCTTCTTAACTGTGTACTTGGTGTCTTATGAGGAAGAACTGCTGGTTGTTTCCCGGTAACAACTTCCCCTTTTCTCTCACAGAATGAGGTGCTTATCAGACACGTGGCTGCCTGGAATAAAAACTACGTTTTCCAGGTTCCCTTGCAGCTAAGGATCATCAGGTGGCTAAGAGTTCTGAACACTGAGATGTGAGCAAAGCCAGGTATGCAACTTCCAGATGAGAAGCAGCCCCTCTGGACCCTCCTTCCCCGACTTCACGCATCCTGGAGGCCTGTGTGGTGATGAACCACTTTGGATCGTGCTGGTGAGGACAGGACCGTAGGGATGGCACAGCTAGCAAGTTAGTTACAAGAAGATTGAGTCCCGGATGCCATGTGGGCCCCAGACCATGCCTAGACTGTTACCCAAGAGGAAACAAACACCTCTCTTGTTTGAGCCACTCTTATTCTGGGTCTCTGTTCCATCGGCCAAGTCTATATCCTAAGTGATACATCCTGGTACCCTCTCTACTGCTGCGGCCTGAAAATGCTCTCGTGTCCAGGACCAAATTTGTTTTCTGATCATATATATCTCCATCCGAGCCCAGAAAAGTCCTCCCGAGCCCAGAAAAGTCCTGTGACCAGCCCACCCTTTGATGAGAGTGTGACACGACACATCACAGAGCCAGATCTGCTCTCTCTGATCCAAGAGGTTATTTTCATTCCTTCCTCCACCCTGACTTCAGCTCACCGGGCATCTTCCATTGCGTTTTCAGGGTGGGTTAGACCAGACTCTGCGTCAGGCTAGGACTCCTCCAGAGTGAAGGCCAGGGCTCCCTCATCAGACCAGGTCTCCTGAGGACAGGAGCTGTGTGGACGTGTAAAGCCAGTGTGCCTCCCCACCCCTGGGGTGCCAGCTGTGCCCCTCTCCTTAGGGTAAGGCCAGCACAGCAGACGGCCCATCGGCCTCTGAGGCAGGGACCTGGGGGCACAGAGTCACTGAGAGCTGAGCAGCAGAGGACTCAGGAGGCACCGCGGAGACCTGCCTTTTTTCTGCCACCTGGGACTGTGCCATGCCCGGGCTTCTGCTCCGATCTTCCGTGGTCCTGACGGAGGGGAAAGAAAGCACCAGAGGGGTAGGTCCTGGGCTTCCGGGATGCAGAGAGGCAGTGGCTGGGTCACACCCGGGGCCAGTGTAAGAGATGAAGTGGAGAAAATAATCAGACTTTGTGTCTAACGCTCCCAGACCCTCATTCCAGGCTTGCATGGTTGAAAAAGGATCATCGAGTTAATCCCAGGTGGGAAATCCAGAAGGAAACCTTGCCTTGAATCACAGAAACACAGGCAGGCGGGGCGGGGCTGGGCTCTTCCTTTCTTTCTGTACTGATTGTGTTTCAGAACAATAGCAGGCAGGCCCACGTCTTTCTTAGACCTGTCCTTGGCCCCCAAGCGACTGGCTTCCCTCTTCTTTTCCTCCACACCCCCCCCACCCCCATCACCACCCGCCAGCTCACAGAGGCCTCCCTAAGCGCCTGCATGCAGTCTCTACCCTGAAGCAAGTTGGACTAGCCCAAGGTCGTGGGAGCCGGCAGGCCCCATTCATGCGGAAGGAAGGTGACATTAGGTGTCCAGACTGCATCCCTGGACCCCCTCAGAGGTGACGGCAAGAAGGCCTGGCCCCGCTTCTCTAAGGCAGTTTCCCACACTGGTCTCCCCTGACGCCGGCACTGGATAGAGGGAAGAGGACTGACTTTTAGGCTCCCCTGCTCGTGAGGTACACCAGCCCCGAGGGCTGGCGACACAGCAAGGTGCTGAGCCATGTCCCTTCCAGGCACAGGCCACAGCAAGGAGCATGCCTGCTTCCTCAGCTGGGAGTACAAAAGCGGCTGGCCCTTCTCAGCATGTTGGAGGCTCCAGACATTAGATTCTTAGTCAACCTGCATGACTGGCCACAGGCAGGAAGAATCTCCATGAACAGAGTTCTGCTTTTTTTGTTTTTTGTTTTTCATCTCGGCTTGCAAACTGCTGTCTCTATTCCGAGTTTTTCTCTCTTCCAGGACCTTGCTAAATGTAGGAAGAAGACTATACCCACCAGCGTTTGTACTTTTCTAACCACTTCCTCTAGAACGAGAGGCTCCGTGGGCATGGGAACTTCTTTTGCGACATCAGAGCAGCCGGCGTTGCCGACTGTTTTGCATAACATGGGTCACGAGCTTTCTAACCTGAAGTATCTGCTCACGGTCTGACAATAATAGCACGATGCCACATATTTTAAAATTTTGCCACATCTAACCTTCCACTACTGGATATCAAATTCTCTGTTAATCGGAATATGTTTTAGACCACAAACTCCATTAGCTTAAACAAAATAGATTTTTTTTTAAATTTGTTTTTCTATCATGTAACTTGATGGTTCAGGGCTGTTACGGGGGGTTAGTGGTTTTGGAGGACTTAGCTTTCTAGAATCATTTTACCTCACTATTTTCAACATGTTGCTTCTGTCACACAGTCTAAGACAGCTACTGTCATAGGCTGTCACTCAGGGAACAGACTGGGAAGGGGACAGATTCGCAGCCAGGTGTTCTGTCGGGGAGTGAAACGTGCTGGGAGGAGATGATGAGGCAGGGCGGAGTAAAGGGCAGAGCTGGGCTGTGATTCGGTCCCAGGAGAGGACCCAGCCAATCCCCGAGGAGCTCTGGAGCTGGGGGCGGGGCTTCATGTCTCAGTTAAAGCAAGGAGCTAGGCTGTTTACCCCACCCATCCCTGGATGCAGGCCCCCTGTTAATGCTCTTGGGGAGGAAGCCTAACTTTGGGCAAAGCTGTTTCTGGTGAAAGACTCAGCTGAGCTGTGAGTGGACAGTACTCTTGGCAGCTGGGGGAAGGAGGGCCTCAGTTTTGAAGAGGGCGTCAGGGAGTGTCCACTGGCGGCCAAGGCCCCATTGTCTATGAGAGCTCCGGGGCCTCTGACCACCAGGTTTACGCATCCAGGGGGAAATGGAAAGTCCCCACAATACTTCCACTCACATCGCTTTAACCAGACTTAGCCACATGGTTGCCCCTACCTGGAAGGTAAAAACTGGGAAAAACGCAAAAGTGAATGTTGGAATCATGTACGAGTCTCTGCCACATGCCCCCTGATTCCATGTCTGTCTCCAGCCATTGTCTTATCTGTCCATGCCTCCTAGGACCCAGCTTCCTCTACTTCTGCATCTATCTTTGCTCCAAAAGGCCTGCATGACAGCTTTTGGACGTTGTGTTAGTCTTATTGGATTGTCTCTTTCAATCAAAACATGAGAAAGTATTCTCTTAGAGGAGAAAAGGATTTTATGAGGTCATGTATTGGATCGAAGAGAGGATCTAGCTTCAGGCATAGATGGACCCAGTGATTCAAATGATGTTACCAGACCTCAGTGCCTCTCCGTGTCCTGATCCGACTTTCCTCCGGCTGAATGATGCACCAACTGCACATTTCCTGACAGTCCAGAAAGCCAGAGAAGACGGCAACCCTCTCTTCTTCAGTGTCCCCCCAAGTGGGTGGGTGCTTACCCCCAGACCAGTCTCTGTGTCCAGTGGGTGAGGGCTCTGATTGGCTAGCCTGAGTCACGCCCTTCTGTGTGCTTGGGGGACTGAGGCCACGCAAGTGATGGCCCAACCGAAAACACTTGCTGGGGGTGGGGGGGACAGGCAGTGGGGTTCTGTTGCTAAAAGGGAGGAAAGGGATCAGCATACGTTAGCTCCTAGGAACTTCAAACTTAATATAGCTACAGCTGAACCCTTGGTTCCCCCCTCCCAGCCCCAAATATGTGTTACCACTCTTCCACGTGGTAAATTGTAGCTCCATCTACCAAGATGCTTAGGCAAGATAACTGGGAGCTGTCTTTATACCCCGTCCCTCTTCACCTCGCCTTCCAACCCTCCCTAGCAGATTCTATCACCCAGATGCCCTTAAATCAGCCCCTTCCCTCATATCCTCCATTGCCAACCTGTTGCCCAGCCTCCACCACTTCTTCCTTTTCTATTCCAGGGGGCTCCCCTGTCTCCACATGCTCTCTCTCTTGATGCACGTTTACAGGGCAACCAGAGGCATCATCTCCAAACTTGCAAATGAGACTGGATACAACGTGATGACGAGGGGGTGTGCCTGGAACAAATGGGCGCCAGTGCAAAGAACCCAATTCTTACTGTCCCCTGGGGAAGTCCCAGATTAGAGTTCACTGTCACTCATCACAGCACTTGGCACCTGAAGACCTGTTCAGTACCTATTTCCTCCCCTAGACTGGAAGTTCTAGGAGGCATGGGTCTTTCCAGTGCCATCTTCCACCGTGTCCCAGGCACTGTTTGGAACACACAGCCCTGGGGACATGGTGAGGCCGGGATGATGTTCTTGGAATGAGTGGGAGGAGGTCTTGAAGTCAACTGCTTCCCCCGCGGCACCTTAGATTTTCCATAGAGGTCAGGTTCCTGGGGTGGGATGGAGACAGCAGAGCCTCCAGCCCAGGAGAGAAGACCCGGGGAGAAAGAGGTTGGGTTAAGGACAGGGAGAGCCTAAGAAAGAAGGGAAGAGAAGGCAGAAGGTAAGAGGGACAAGCAGGATGAAAGGGATGGAGGCATCTAGAGACAGAGGAGGCTAAGGACAGCAGGCTGGGGCTGGGGGTTTGCAGAGGAAAGAGGAACCGTTCTTTTTGAATGGGCTGGTGGGGGGGGGTGCATCCACCAACACACCGATTTAGAGGAAACTGGGACCGCCTGCCTCGTGCTGTGGCTTTCTCAGTCAGCCTCAGACCGCTGGGAGGAGGGTGGGAGACACCCAGCCAGAGGCTTCCCCAATTAGGAGCACCCACAGTCTTCGGGGACTGCTCCCAGCACCCTAACTCAATGTTCAGCGGTGGCCCAAGCCCAGCAACGCGCTCTATCGGGACAGGCAATTACAGGGGTTGGGTTACAGCCCCAACACTGGCAAGGGCTCCGTGGCAGGAGATAAGAAGGTGGCACCCGGAAGGGTTGTGTGTGTGTGTGGATCGTGGGCTCCCAGCACACCCCTGAGGCGGCTCACAAGGCCTCCATTGTTGGGCGTTGGCTCCCAGCCCATCGCCAGCCAGATAGGAGCTGCTGGGCTGACAAGGCAAGCAAAGCACACCCCAAGTTCGTACAGATGCCGTTACCCCAGCCTTATCAGGCCGAGGGAAGGGACCCAGCAAAGCTAATGTTGATTCAGAGAAAAAGGAAAGGCATATTAACAATCATGGCAAAAGTCAGTTCCGGCGGCAGGGGTGAGGATCATGGGAGCTGGTTTGGGGTTTTTATAATGAGCAGGTGGAGGTAGGGGTGGGACAATTAGGAGTGTCCCAAGGGCGGGGGCGGGGGGGAAGAGGCCCCACAGTGTACCCAGCCCTGTGCTGGGGATGGAAGCCAAGCAGGTGGGTTCTGCCACTTAGGACTTGAAATCTAGTTAGGAAACCAGAGTTCATTTCTTCACCCAGTATAATCAAGAGCCACCACGTACAGGCTCTGTTTGCAGGTGTCGGGGATCCCCGGGCCTGGTGTTCTAGTGGAGGGTACCTGAAAATAGAGTCCTGGGACCAGTACCTCAGACAAAAGGAGGGGAGCGGTGGTATAGAGGTGGCGGGTCAGGAAAGACACTGAGGGCTGGGCCTGGGCTGAGGGCTGAAGAAGCAGGACACCTGGTGTGACTCCCAGCTCCTTCCCCTGCCGGCTGATTCCAGGCCGAGAACCTTGTCCCAATGCGCCACGGTTTCTTCCTCTGTAAAATGAAGACGACAAGAGAAAGCACCTGAAGGGATTAACACTGAGAATGGACAGAGGTAAGCAGGTGGCGAATCATGGTAGGCCCTCAGTCGGTGAGTGTCACAAAAGGCGAGTGAGATGCAGCTACCACCTGCAGGGGCTGACTACGGTCTAAAAAGGAAAGACCCGGGAAAGGTGGGGGTGGTCCCAAGCCAGGGCAGTGGGCTGGGACTGAGTTAGTTGGTGAGGAATGGGGAAAGCAGCTCTGAGCTGAAAAGGGGCAGAAGCAAACGGATGGCAGCCCAAAGGAGCCCAGCCTAGCCCACGGTGGGGGTGGGGTGGGGGCGGGGCCATTCACCTGCCATCCCCCACCCCCCTGCCCCACGGGGACACGGCCGGGAGCGCTCCAAAGATGATCCCCATGAGGAGTTTCCGTCGTGGCTCAGTGGTTAACGAATCCGACTGGGAACCATGAGGTTTCGAATCCTATCTCTGGCCTCGCTCCGTGGGTTAAGGATCCGGCATTGCCATGAGCTGTGGTGTAGGTTGCAGACGCGGCTCAGATCCCGCGTTGCTGTGACTGTGGTGTAGGCCAGCAACTGCAACTCTGATTTGACCCCTAGCCTGGGAACTTCCATGTGACCCAAGTGTGGCCCTAAAAAGGAAAAAAAAAAGGGATCATCATGAAAAACCCTGCCATGCCATTTGAACGTGATTTTAAAAATAGATTTGGGGAAAGAAAAGAGCACATTAAAGATGACAAGACCCTAGAAAATGTCAGTTTGTAGAATTTGCTGCCCGCAAGGCTGCAAGCAGAGAAGCCCATTCAGTGAAGGCGAGACAGTGATTAAGAGGCAAGGGATGGGACTGGGGGGAAAGTTGGTGGCTGCGGAAGCCTGTTGAGCAGAACTGCGCCAGGGTGCGGGTGACCTCCTGTTCTGTGCATGCGTGCCATGCTGCGAGCAGACGAGGCCCGGGAGGAACGGAGAGGCTTACTGCACCCCCTGGGCTGCTATAACCCAGCGGCCCAGACTGGGTGCTTTCATGAGATGTGTATTTCTCATGGCTCTGGAGACTGAAGTCCAAGCTTTAGGTGCCGGCTGGTTTCGCTGCCTGGTGAGGGCTCTCCTTGTGGCTTGTGGACGGCTGCTTCTCTCTCTCTGGACAGGTGCACAGGGAAGGAAATCTATCCCCTCTCTCCCTCTTCTTCTAAGGGCATCAGTCCTGTGGGATTTGGGCACCACACTTAAGACCTCATTAACCCTCATTATCTCCTTCGAGGTCCCATTTTCAAATACAGTCACACTGGGTGGTTAGGGCTTCAATATATAAATTGGGGGTGGGGGAAACAGTTTGTAACGGAGATCTTTTTAGTTTGCAAAACAGAGGCAAGAGAAGGTAGTGTGCTAGGAAACAGGGTTTTTCCTGGGATTAGCAGAACAGGTCATAGACTTAGTCTTCCACTGGGAACAATCCATGCTGACCGCACAGGCAAAGGCACAGCTGGCCCATCACCCCCTGGGAGCTCTGAGAACCCCTCCCTGAGAATTTTTTTTTTTTGTCTTTTTAGGGCCGCACCTGTGGCATATGGAGGTTTCCTGGCTAGGGGTCAAATCGTTGCTACAGCTGCCAGCCTACGCCACAGCCACAGCAATGCTGGATCTGAGCCTCACCTGCGACCTGCACCACAGCTCATGGCAACTCCGGATCCTTAACCCACTGAGTGAGGCCAGGGATTGAATCCACATCCTCATGGATACTAGTCAGGTTCATTACTGCTGTGCCACCATGGGAGCACCTTAGAGAAATTCTTACATTGGAATGAGGAAAACAGTTTCTATAGTCATTTGCGACCAGTGGAAACTTGATGGAAATACCTGACTATACCCAAATATTAATTTTTCTTTAAATCTTAACATTGATGAGTAACAAGTCTTTATGTACCTTAGGAAAGGTTTTAAACACAGGAAATCTCACCGGGATATTAAAAGAGTATGCTGTTCCATCTCATAATTACGAACACCTTAGAAAATCTTAACTGGTTGGTTCACATTATATAGAGAGCATCGGTGTTGCTCTTGTTATTCATGTGATGACTGCTGTGTGAACAGCAGGTGTGGTGCTAGCAGGGAAAGAAAAACAAAACTTCATGGAGCCTATTATGTGCCTGTTATTTTACTGACATCATCTCATTTAATCCTCCTAACGATCCTGTAAAATTAGCTTTGGTCCCACTAATTTGTTGGCTTGACTGTATTAAGGAAAAGTTAGGTGGAATCTTCCCCATTTTGTGAAGCAGAGAACTGAAGCTCAGAGAAGTTAAGTAACTTGGTGGAGACTAACCAGCTAGTAAGTGACAGAGCCAGGATTTGAAATCTGGTTTTTCTAAACTGATGCTAATGTTCTTTACATTCTTTGCTGCCCTAGTCTTGCAAACCCCAAACCAAGGAGATGATAACAGATGTCATGCACTGAGGCACCAGCCATATATGCTCACATGCCTGTAGACTCAAGTTTGTGCCTGGCCACAGCCCCTCCCTCACATCCAGTCATGGGTTAGCTACCTAAGTCCCAGGTGGGTGGAAAGGAGGCTGTCAAGGTGGTTCCTGACACAAGGTCAAGGTGGCACCTGCTTTCCCCTTCTGAGTGCCAAGCATGCAGTCTGTAATCATGCGTTCTTCTTTGCCTCAGCCTTTTATAGAAAGCAGAGGCTACCCACACAATTTGAGTGTCCTTTGTCTATATCTTCCAGGTCTTGCATGCCAGCCTTGACTGTGTCTCCTCCCAATGGCTTCATCCTGTCCCAGTTGACCCCACCCAGCAGAGAACCTTTTAAATGTGGGGCTCCCAATGCACAGAACTGGACCCCATCTCTCCCGTCCCAGGGCTCCCCCATTTAGTTTTTAAAAGTCATTGTGTACTGAGTGTTTGTATGCCCCCAAAGTTTGCGTGTTGAAATTCCAATCCAGGGAGTTCTCTGGTTAAGGATCCAGTGTTGTCGCTGCTGTGGCTCTGGTCACTGGCACAAGAACTTACGCATACTGTGGGTGAGGCAAAGAAAGAAGGAAGGAAAGGCAGGAAGCGAAGGGGGGAGGGATGGAGGAAGGAAGAGAGAGGAAGAAAAAGGGAAGAAAGAGAAAGAAAGAAAGAAAGGAAGGAAGAAAGAAAGAGAGAGAAAGAAAGGAAGGAAGGAAGAGAGGGAGGGAGGAAGGAAGGAAGGAAAGAAAAAAGAAAAGAAAGAAAGAAAGAGAAAGAGAAAAAGAAAGAAAGAAAAAGAAAAAGAAATAAAGAGAAAGGAAGAAAGAGAGAGAAAGAGGGAGGGAGGAAGGAAGGAAGGAAAGGAGAAAGGAAGGAAGAAAGAGAAAGAGAGGGAGGAAGGAAGGGTGGAAGGAGGAAATTCTAACCGGGATGTGAGAGTATTAGGAGGTGGGGTGCCCTTGGGGTGATTAAGTCATAAGGGTGGAGCTCTCATAAACGGGATTAGTGCCCTTATAAAAGAGACTCCAGAGAGCTCTCTCACCCCTTCCACTGTGTGAGGACACAGCAAGAAGATGGCCATCTATGAATCAGGGCTCTTGCCAGACAATGCTGGTGCCTTGACCTTGGACATCCCACCTCCAGAACGGTGAGAAATAAATAATATAAGCCACCCCATCTATGGTATTCTGTTACAGCAGCCTGAGCCGACTAAGTCTTAATTCAGTACCCTTTCTCCCTGCAGCCTTTTCTGCTCTCCCAAGTCCACAGTGGGTTTCTCGTCCCTGGACACCCTGAAATTCCCTGGGCACCCTTCCCTGTGGTAGGGGTATATATTTCCTCGTCAGTCTCCCCCCTACACTGGTCGCTCTCTGAGGGCAGACACCAGGTCTGTCATCACTGTACCTTCTAAGCACAACTCACAGTAGGTGTTCAGTTAGGTGCTCACATTTAGCAAATAAAAATTCAGATTTGGGTTCCAGATAAACAATGAATCCTACTAATAATGAATAGAAATCTGCACTATTGGGTCTGGTGACCCTACGCTCACTGAGTGTCTATGGTACCCCTCACTATGCGAATGTGCAAAAAAGCACAGAGAAAGGAAAAGTCATTGTGTTTGAAAGAAAATGGGAAACATCAGTTTGCCTGGAACTTAGCGCTGGTGCAAATCTGTCATAGAGAAATGAGAGGAGCCGGGCACGCCCGTACCTAGCAGGTGCTCCATCACCAGTCAAGGAGTGACGGACTGAATGAACACGTGTTGTGGGGGGTGGTAAATACATGCCAGAAAAGCGATGAAGATGGCAAAGTAAAACCAGAGGGCATGATGATGACAGTGCTGTGGTCACGGAGGCCTTCGAGGGAGTCAAGTGACCAGCAGCTGCAGCCCCCACAGCCTCACAACTGAGACGTGCGGAGTGGCCACCTCCTGATTTCATGAGGAACTGAAACACTCCTTGTACACACTGCAGAGGTCTCTGCCCACCCCGGGCAAGGCAGGAGCAGACCCCGATTCTCCTCTGCCCACCCGCAGTGGGCGGGGCCCGCAGTCCCCCTGGGGTTCCCGAGGCAGGAGTTGCAACCCCCTCAGGCTGGGGTTCCCCAAGAGCTCCTCATGCAGAACAGGGCCTCTTGGGGAGTCTCCCTCTCAGGGGGACTCTGCAACCAGCGGCCGGGCCCCCAGGCCCCAGGCTGCCGGGCGCTGCTGCGGGGAGAAGGAGGAAGGAAAGAGGCCCCCTTTGTCCCCGGAGCCCGGCAGCACAAAGGGAGCCTGTGTCACGCCAGCTTGCTCTATGTGGCTCTGACTCTGGTGGCCACCAGCCTGGGAGGAGCACACAGCCTGGGGGACCCCGTCTGCTTCATGTCCCTCCGGGTGGGACCTGTGGGCTGGCTCTCTGTGCCTGAGGGACAGCCTGTGTCTGGGGGGCGCTGGCTGTCTCTAGGGGGGCGTATACGTGTGTTCATGCCAGGTCTCACCGAGGGCAGGCGGGGCTGTCTGCATGTGGTGACACGTGTGTGCCTGGGGCTGGCTGGGCAGATCTGCAAGTACGTGCGCATGTGAGTCTGGCTTTGTGCGCTGAGGAAGGCAATGCCTCTGAGCATGTGGGGGTCCATGTGCCTGGGTCTTCACCGCTGCCCAAACGGGGAGCCTTCCCCAAGCACCAGGCCAAGGAGGGCAGAATGGGCTGTGAAGCTTCCTTGGGAGCGAAGTACTGTAAGATGAGGACGGAGACTCTGCCCAATTGGAACTGGTGTTCTGGGGGTTCCCGTCATGGCTCAGAGGTAATTAACCTAACCAGTATCCATGAGGATGCAGGTTCAACAATCCCTGGCCCTGCTCAGTGGGCTAAGGATCTGGCATTGCCATGAATTCTGGTGTAGGCTGCAGACACGCCTCAGATCTGGTGTTGCTGTGGCTGTGGTCTAGGTTGGCAGCTGCAGCTCTGATTTGATCCCTCGCCTGGGAAGTTCCGTGTGCTGCAAGTGTGGGCCTAAAAAGCAGGAAGGAAGGATGGAAGGAAGGAAGGAAGGAAGGAAGGAAGGAAGGAAGGAAGGAGCGAGGGAGGGAGGGAGGAAGGAAAGGAAAGAAGGAAGAAAGAAAGAAAGGAAGAAAGGAGGGAGGGAGGAAGGAAGGAAAGGAAGGAAGGAAGAAAGAAAGAGGGAGGGAGGGAGAGAGATAGAGAGAGAGAGAAAGGAAGGAAGGAAGGGAGAAAGAAAGGGAGAGAGAGAGAAAGAAAGAAAGAAAGAAAGAAAGAAAGAAAGAAAGAAGGAAAGAAAGAAAGGAAGAAAGAGAGAAAGGAAGAGAGAAAGGAAGAAAGAAAGAGAGAAAGGAAGGGAGAAAGGAAGAAGAGAGAGAGAGGGAGGGAGGGAGGAAGGAAGGAAAGGAAGGAAAGGAAGGAATCTGGTGTTCTGCACACACACTCCCTGGGGCTCTGGGCTTGGCTGCCCCCTTCCCTTGGCCCCTCCCTGCCTGTCCTGGCCTCTCCCTCCTGCTGCTTCCCTGTATCCTGGACCAACAGGAACCCTCCTCTGGGATGGGGACCTTCAGCCAAGTAGCAGGTGGCAGGATAAGAGTGAGAAGCTCTTCCGGGTTCGGAGTGGTCCCCTCGAGGGCTGAGCTGCCCAGTTTGGCTTTGCCTCCCTCCCGCCACCTCCCTTCCACAGGCATCGCAGCCCAGCCCACCCAGCCTGCCCTCCCAACACTGCTGGAATCAGGAAATGAGATTGCAACGTCGTGCAACTAAATCCAACAAATATTTACAGAGGAGCTTCTAGGCACAAGGCTCTGCAAAGCTGGGAGCAGTGGGGAGAGGCCCTCGGCCAGGACCTGCCTCCCAGATGACTCCAAGTTCAAGGCGATAAGGGCCTTTGCTCCCTACCACACCCACAGCTGCTGCCTGCAGCCCAGGTCCCGTCCCCTCCACCGGCCACTGGTGAGGGTGCACCCAGGAGCTTCCCAGATACAAGGCCCCCGGCTCTGGTGGCCCCTTTCGGCCTCCAGGGGGCTCTCTTCCCACCTTCCAGGATCAAAGGACCCCTCTGAGGGGCAGCCAGAGGAATAGGTGGCGGGGGCAGGGGGGCAGCGTCCTGCCCCCTTTGGGAGATGGTGCCAAGAGCTGAGGGGCTTGGGAGCCTGGGATCTCCTTGTGATGAGAAGGAAAAGCTCTTACTCCCCCAAAGGGGCCTCCGGCCCTCACAGTCCCACCCCAGGCAGACCTCTCCCAGCTTGTTCCCTAGAAGTCCCTCCATATATCTTGGTCTTCAAAGTGAAATACGCAACACAGTCCTTCCACTGAGGCATAGAAGGATTGAGTCAGGTGTTTTTTTCATCTAGAAATTTAAGGAGTTCCTGCTGTGATGCAACAGGATCGGTGGCGTCTTGGGAGAACTGAGACGTGGGTTCAATCCCCGGCCTGGCACAGTGGGTTAAGGATCCGGCATTCCTGCAGCTGTGGCTTAGGTCATGACTGCAGCTCAGATCTGATCCCTGGCCCGGCAACTCCATTTGCCTCAGGGTGGCCAAAAAAGAAAATACAAGAAAAAAAAGGCAATTTAAGACCTACCCAATATTTAACAAGTGGGTTGACACTGTGGCCTCCCTCAGTCACAGTTTCACATTATCCTGAGTCCCAGGGGTGAGGGCCAGCTGCTCCGTGTGGGGTGTTTAGGGGGGACCTTCCCACTTTGGCTCATTTTCAGCAGATGGCTTCATTGGTTACTAAGTGCTCCCAACGTGTCAGTAGTGTGGTTGGTTTTTATAAAAACAATGCTGCAAACAGAAGAATATTTTCACACTTTGTGAATGACAGGGGTATAACAGGAAGCTTTTCCTGAGCGTGTAGGTCTTCTGGGAATCAAATTTAAGGACAATTTGTGTATTTTTTTTTCAGTGAAACACAAGTATATTCTAGGGTCTCTGACCTTTACTATGACAAGTGCCCACTGGTGGTGTGTGACCCCAGACAATATTTCAGATAAAAACCAGTTCTTCCTATCAACCTATAGTGAAGATTTTAACAATAAGTGAGAGAGAAACATCTTTTCAAATAAAATGCATGCTAAGGAGAAAACACTTTGAAAATGGTTATTTGGAAATGCTTCCATCATAAGGTGATGTTATTACTAAAAACTATGGAAATATGTCGCCTATTGCAATTCTATCTACACAGTTAAAGAAACACTTGGACAATTTTCCAGAGTTTCAGAGATTTTTTTTTCTTTTTTTTTTTTTTGCTCCTTTTGGCTGCACCCGTGGCATATGGAGGTTCCCAGGCTAGGAGTCGAATTGGAGTTGTAGTTGCCGGCCTACACCACAGCTCACGGCAACACCGGATACTTAACCCACTGATAGAGGCCAGAGATTGAACCCGCATCCTCGTGGATACTGGTCAGGTTCATTTCTGCTGCACCACAAAGGGAACTCCCGAGTTTCAGAGGATTTTGAATGTTTGCTAAAAATGTGAAAACCCAAGACCTTCCAATTATTTTGCAAGAATAACTGCATGAAACCAGGAAAGGTGGAACTCTATTAGCTAAATAACAAATTAAATTTCACAGTGATGGTGATGGGAGTCAAATACAAATGTGATTTAATAGGCACAGCGAGTGATGCATGCCTGTCATTTGGTGGGGTGTCTCTTACAGCTTCGGCCATTACGAACACCAAGACTCTAAAAGTATGAAGCTAAACATTCACCTAACAAGTGATTTAGCAATCTTACTTCTAGATATTTACTCAAGAAAAATGAAAGCATGTACACACAAATACGCAAACGTTTTTAGAGGTTTTATTCACAAATGCCCCAAACTGGAAACAACCCAAATGTACATCTACTGGTGAATGGATAAATGAACTGTTGTGTGTCTACACAATGGAATAACACTTAGCAATAAAAACAACAAGTTACTCATACACATAACATGGATGAAACTCAAAAGCAATATGCTAACTGAAAAAAGCCAGACACAAAAGATTGCATCCTGTGATGCCAATTATGTGACGTTCTGGAAAAAAGAAAGCAAAAGTATAGAGACAGAAATCAGACCGGTGATTCCTGGGGGCTGGAAGAGGGGAGTGACTGCAAAGGGGCATAGGGAAGCTTTGGGGGTGACGAAAATATTCTACATCTTTTTTTTTTTTTTTTGGCCGAGCCCATAGCTGTGGAAGTTTCCAGGCCAGGGATTGAACTGGAGCCACAGCAGGGACAATGCAAATCTTTAACTGCAAGGCCATCAGGGAAGTTCCCAAAAGTATTCTACATCTTGGCTGTGATGGTGACGTGCCTCTGTATATTTGTCAAAACTCATCAAACTATACACTTGAAAAGTGAATTTTAACATATATAAATTATATTTAGATAAGCCTAATGTTAAAAAGATATACAGTGCTTAACACATAATGCTACTTAAACATTTAATAAAGCAAATGTTTTAAATCATAGAAAAAGTCTAGAAGCATACAATGAAAATATAATCAGGGATAATTTCTAAGTGGTAACATTATTGTGATGTTTAATATCTTCTTCATGATTTCTGTATAGAAAAGTAGGCAGACGTTTGAATATTGATTCTTCAATTCATTCATAGGGAAGTGCCAAGGATCTAGAATAACCAAAACAACTTTTTTTCTTTTTTTTTAGGGCTGCACCCGCGGCATATGAAAGTTCCCAGGCTGGGGTCGAATCGGAGTTACAACGCCTGGCCTACGCCACAGCCACAGCAACACGGGATCCAGGCCGCATCTGCGACCTACACCACAGCTCATGGCAGTATTGGAGGCTTAACCCACTGATCAAGGCCAGGGATTGAACCCTCATCCTCTTACTAGTCGGGTTTGTTACTGCTGAGCCACAACAGGAACTCCCCGTCAAAGCAACTTTTGAAGAACAAAGTTGGAAAACATTACTTGATTTCAAAACGTATTATAAGGCAGTATAAAGACAGAGTGATTTTGGCATAAAGATAGGCATCAGTGGAACAGAATCAAGATGCCAGAAGTAGACCCTATCCTTTTTTTAAAAATAGGTTTGTTGAGATGAAATTGACCTATAAGTATTATCCTGTACTTATATGAACAAGAGATTTTCCACAAAGGCACAAAGACATTGCAGTGTAAAAAAAGACAGAATTTTCAATAACTGCTGCCGGAACAATTACATACCAATGAGCAAAAAAAGTCACCCTCTCTGTACTTTGCACCATATACAAAACATAACTCAAACGGACTATAGACTTACATGTAAAGCTGAAACAGGAAAACATCTGGAAGAAAACCTTTGTGACCATGGAGTAGGCAGCAATTTCTTAGATAAAGCATCAAAAACATGATCCATAAAAGAGTAAATTGATCAGCTGGACCTTATCCAAATTTAAAACATCTGCTTTTATCAGATGCTATTAAGAGAATGAAAAGAGGAACTACAGACTTGGAGAATGTACTTGCAAAGCATGCATCTGATAAAGGACTTGGATCCAGAATATATCAAGAACTCTCAAATCATAGTAGTAAGAAAACAATCTAATCAATAGCATAAAAGAGTTGAGATGCCCTTAAAAACCCATTAGCATGGCTAAAATAAAAAGGCTGACCCGATCAAGTTTTGGCAAGGACAGGGAGGAACTGCATCTTACATACAGAGTTGGTGAAAATGTAAAATGGTACAACCACCAACCACTTTGGAAAACTTTTTGGCAGTTTCTTAAAAAGTTAAACATCCACCTATCATGTGATCCAGCCATTTTACTCCGAGGTATTTACCCAGAGAAATGAAAGCATATGTTCCTACAAAGACCTATTCATGAAGGCACATAGCAGCTTTATTTGTAATAACCAAATACTGGAAACAACCCAAAGGTCCATCAACAGGTGAATGGATATGCAAACTGGTATATCTGTATAATGGAATATTACTCAACATTAAAAAGGAATCAACTGTTCATACATGCTGCAGCATGGATGCATCTCAAAAATAATTACACTGAGAAAAAGAAGTCAGACTGAAAACAGCACATAATGTATGATTCTATTTATATGAGAGTTTAGAACATTCGAAAAATCAGATCAGTGAATGTCTGGGGATAGGTGGATGGAGAAGGGGTGGGAGAAAGGAATTGCACAGGAGGAAACTTACAGGATGATAGAAATGTTCATTTTCTTGTTTGAGGTGATGGTGTCGAGGGTGTATAAATATGTCAAAATTTACCACATTGTAGACTTTATATGTGCAGTTCACCAGAGGTCAGTTATAGTTCAATAAAGCTATTAAAATAAACAGATTAATTTTGTAACAATAAATTTCCTAAAGGGCAGAAATAGGAGACTAAATTCATTGTATTATGTTATACACATATCTTTTTGTGGTTAGTTACTATGTGGCCCTGTTTAATTATTCATATACTATTTAGAAACTTTATAATGTAGAGATCATGAGTATACCATTATAGCTATTTGAGTTTGGTTTTGTGGTCAGTTCTATAAAATTTTGTATATCAGGTCCATGGCCAGGAGCATAATCCTCTATTATAACGTTGTTTCTGTGGGAAAGACAGAATTGACTCGCATTACATTTAAATAGTTCCTTCCCTCTGCCCCCAGGCTCTCTCTTCTCTAATCCATCTAACACATTGCAGCCAGACTTTCTTTTTTTTTAATTAAAAAACCCCCAAATTAGATCATATTACTTGCCTGCTAAACCCCTCAGTGGTTCCAAATGATAAAGTCTAAACTGTATAGCATGACATTTACAGTCCTTCCCAGTTGGTCCCATCCAGTGTCACCAGTTCCATCCCCCAGAACTGCCTCCCCCTTTATGCTTCTGAGCTATTTGTCAAGTGTTTTCACCGCTTTGAGACTGTGTACTGTCCAACTGTCAAGCATGTGCTTCCCTTTCACCTTACTTGTGCATCTGGCAAAGTCTCTCATCCTTCAAGATGTTTTTCAAATATCACCTCCTCCTGGGAGTCTTCCAAGATTCCCCCTAATCACTTGTCACTTCACACCCATAGCACCTTACCCATAGTTCTGCCAGAGCATTTATTCCATCGCATTGCAGTAACTGAGGTTTATTCATATTACTTAGGTTAGAGGCTCAGATGCTATAACAAAAACAAACAAAACCCCCACATACCAAAGATTTGAGCAAGTTTATTTCTGTCTCACAAGTCCCAACGGGCATGGTAGCTCAGCTCTGCAGTGGTGGAACACAGGCTCCTTCTACCTTGTTGCTCCACCGTCCTAAGAGTTTGCATTCACATGCACGGACTAACACGTCTCTCCATCATGTCTGCCTTCCAGCCATTGGGCCAGGGAGAGAGGACGGGTGCCTTTCTATGGTATGATCCAGAACTTGTACCATCTCTTTATCACACGCCACTGGCTGGAACTTAGTTACAGCCACATACAACTTCAAAGGGGTCAGGAAAATGCAGTTTTGTCCCGGGTGGCCACTCGTCTCACTATAGGTAAGTCAGGTGTTATGTTATTAAAGAGACAAGGGAAAAATGGATCGTAGGCAAATTAGCAGTCTCTGCCACGGTCCACCCCTGGGGCCACCTTAACTGTCTATGGTTACCCTCTTTTCACACATAAAACGCTAACACTGCCTTCCAAGACTAACGACCTTAAACATCAGGCCATCCTGCACCCAATGCCTCAGTCAGATCTGGATGCAGTTACCTGTGAACTGGAGACCAACACACTAAAAGATATGTTATCTGTCCCGCACCCCACCCCCCACCCTTCTCCAACACATAGTGATGGAACAAGAACCACAAACCATATTTTGAAAACAATTCTTATTCAGAAAATAAGAATAATGGGAACTACTCAGATGGCCCTGGTCCATAGCAATTATTATTATTTTTTTTTTCTGGTCTTTTTACAGCTGCCCCCGCAGCCTATGGAGGAACCCAGGCTAGGGGTTGAATCGGAGCTGTAGCCGCCAGCCTGTGCCGCAGCCACAGCAACGCCAGATCCGAGCTGCATCTGCAATCTACACCACAGCTCATGGCAACGCCAGATCCTTAACCCACTGAGCCAGGCCAGGGATTGAACCTGCATGCTTGTGGATGCTAGTCAGATTCTTTTCTGTGGAGCCACGATGGGAACTCCCTACAGCAATTACTAAATCATGCTGGTTGGAAGTTACAAAGACTCCTTGTCCTTCTGTTTTCTAGAAGGTACTGCCTTGTTCACTGTCCTCCTTGGCTCCTGGCTTTGCCCTCTGGGAGGCTCTTTCCGGTGAGTCTCCTCCGTGACCACATCAGGGCATTGAAGAACATGCCTTTCTCAGGCGTCAGGACTGTTTGCTTCTAGGCAGTTCCATGTGCAGCTAACTCAGCCAAGGTCTTGTCCTGACAGAGTCTGTCAGGCTCAAAACTGGCCGTGTCTTTACTGTCTTCCGCGCTCTGCCCAGACCCCTCTCTCAGCTTAGCGGCTGTTCTCTTCGGGCCATCTGAGAAAATGGGCCAGGCTGGAAAGGGGACAGCCTTAATCTGATCCTGGCTGCTGTGCTGGCTCCCATTGTCTGGCAGAGAATTCTCAACTGGGAAAGCTTGAGAAAGGCTCAGGGCCATAGTCAACTCCTACTGAGGCTGTCTGTTCAGAGCCAACTTAGCTCACTCCTTCCATCGGGGGTATGGAAGCCACTGGCGTTTACAACTCTTCAAGGTCCAAATTTCCAGAGTCTCGGTCAGTTTAGATTGCAGGCAGCAGGCACAGGTGTCCCCTTAGCAGAACTCGATTCCCTTCCATCTTGGCTTGCCAAATGGCCCGGTGTCACCTGAGTTCTCTCTTTTCTAGGAATATGCTGAAGGCACCAAGAAGCAGTCAGGTCTCCCCAGTTCTCAGGTCCTCCCAGAGTTACAGGCTCAGAGACCATGAGGTCTTCCTGTCAAGATGTCATCACAGATGACAGTTTTACTAAATCTGCTGCCAGTGCATAACAAGGGTCACCAACTTTTTTTTTTTTTTAGGGCTGCACTTGTGGCATATGGAAGTTTCCAGGCTAGGGGCCTAACGGGAGCTGTAGCTGCCAGCCTACGCCACAGCTCCATCAATGTGGAACCCGAGCCGCATCTGTGACCTACATCGAACCTCACGGCAACACCAGATCCTTAACCCACTGAGCGAGGCCAGGGATTGAACCCTCAGCCTCATGGATACTAGTTGGGTCCATTACCACAGGAGCAACAGGAGCCACAACAGGAGCTCCCAGGGTCACCAGCCCCCCAGTCTGCACATCTGGGTCCACCCCACCTGGCTGTGAAGCCAGGGCCGCATATGTGGGTATGACAAACAGATGGTCTTCTACTGCCAGGTGGTCTAAATCAAATCCGAAAAAAGATTCTGGTAGCTCTAACTGGGAGAACAAACCTAACAGTAGCTTAAACAAGATGCAAGTTTATTTTTCTCTCATGAGAGAACCCAAGCTGGTCTGCTGATTCTGCTCTGTGACAGCATCAGGATTCTGGGCTTCTTTGCCTTGTCGCTTCCCCGTCCCAGGAAGCTGTCCCCATCCACGTGGTCCAACGTGGTTGACCCCCGATTCTTCACCCAGTGAAGAGGAGCAGACAAAGGGGTTGGGGAGTATGCAGTTCAGAAGCTGGACACATCGCTCCTGTTCATGTCCCACTGGTTACATGGCCACGCTTGGTGACAAGGGCGGCCGTGAAATGCAGCTTTATTCTGGGCTGCTGCGCGGCCAGCTGAAAACCCAGGGGTTCTATCGTGATGAGAGAGGAGGGATGGAGTGATGCAGGGGACCATCAGTCATCTCTGCCGCAGCCTGAATCCTCCTGAGAGGCCTCTTTGAGGGGCAGGGACCTGCCTCACCATCACCAGCCATGGGCCCAGCCAAGCGCCCCGAACGGGGTCAGCGACTACATGCGTTCAACCTCAGTCTTCCCAGACCGTAGCCAGTTCCACCGTGGCAGACATCTGTGGCGTGATCATGTTTAGAGGGCATCTTTGGGAGTTTCCTGGTGGCATAGCAGTTAAGGATCCCGTGTTGTCACTGCTGTGGCTCAGATGGCTGCTTGGTGCAGGTTTGATTCCCTGGCCTGGGAACTTACACATGCTGCAGGTGTGGTCAAAAAAAAAAAAAAAGGATATCTTCAGTGACGCAACCCAGGCACCCTTAGCCCTCAGCCTTGTGGAATCACCTCCTGTGCCCCGTATTCCCGGGGTGCTTTCTCAGGTGGGTCATTTGTTCCTCCTGACCCACGATGAGGTCTGTGCTCCTCACCATGGTTCTCAGCCCTGTGCCTGGCGTCTGCTTCCCGAACTGCCTCTTGCTAAGCTGATGCTAGTCTCCTCCCTCCCTCCCTCCCACGTACCAAGAACCCAAAGCCCACGTGTGTGTCAGATGTGTAGTCGCTTTCAGGACTCATGGACAGCGATCTGAGCAGAGGGTACAAAATGACTTCATTGTCACGCACTACTTGCTTAGAATGTGCTGGTCCGGCCCCACCCGGGGAACTTCCCCTTGGCACTCTCCCTCTGTTGGTCTCTCCTCTGCCTGCCTCACTCGGAATTTTTCAAGCCTTCTCTCCTGAGGCCACGGGATCTCCCTCTGTTCTCACCTATTCCTGGGAACGGCCCTCACAGAGTCACAATCCCTCCTCCCGCCTCGGCTCCCCCTCCCGCTCCAGGCTCTGCTCACCCCTAAACCCCAAAGACCCATCACTGTTCCCCTAAGTAAAAGGGCCATCAACCCAGATGTGAATGAAGTCCTTCCCGAAGAAGGCAGAGGTGGCTACAATGCACTTGAACGCTAAACAGTCACTTTACCCCTTTCTCACTCTAAGTACGAGACCTCATCAGACCCTCGGCCTCCCCCTCCCCGCGAGGAGAGGCGAGGCACCCGAGGCCCAGGGCTGTTAAGCCACCGTCCAAAGGCCACACAGCGCACGAGAGGCAGGGCTGGCCCAGGCCTTGGGTTCCAACGCCCCTGCCTGGGAAGCAGCTGGCATCATCTTGGGTCATCTCATGGTTTTTTGTTTTTGTGTTTTTGCTTTTTGCTTTTCAGGGCCGTACTTGCGGAAGTTCCTAGACTAGGGGTCGAATCAGAGCTGCAGCTGTGGGCCTACACCACCGCCACAGGAATGCCAGATCTGAGCCAAGTCTGCCATCTACACCACAGCTCACGGCAACACCAGATCCTTAACCCACCAAGGGAGGCCAAGGATCGAACCCGCAACCTCATGGATACTAGTCAGGTTCCTTACTGCTGAGCCACGATGGGAACCCCCACCTCGTGTGCTTTGTGACCTGAGTCTCGTCTCCTCTGTGTGCAGCTCCCAAGGGACAGTGCTCCCTCTTTCTCCCAGACCTCTGGCCAAGCTGGGCCCACCGCAGCCCGCCCGTCCTGCCAACCGAATGAAACGGTAGATGTGGTGAAAAGTGCTGTGCACACAGCAAACTGCCTCAAAGATGCTTTCCTTGGATATTCCCGCACTCAACAGTCCCCCAAACACACCCATTCGGACTCCAGGCTCGGACTCCCAAATGTCCTGGCCCTACCGGCTGGCAGGGGTGGGGGAGGCGGGGGCCGCGGGTGGGAGGAGGTGGGGAGGGGAGAGGCCCGGCTGAGGGGGACTGAATTCAATAGCTGCTTTCTTCTTGGAGGCTTCCCCCGCCCCCAGTGGTCACTGATTAACCCTCCACACCAGATAACCCTTCTATGGGAGGAAAAAAAAAAATGTGTGTTTATCTTGGGTCATAAAACCTCAATATTGACTTCTCACAGGTGAAGCCAAAGGGGAAGGGGGGGCGGTGAGGCTCGCCAGCCCTCCCTCTCAAGGCCTGAGACACACTTGCCGCACACCCGGAGCCCAGCCCGCCTGGTCTCCTTCCCTAAGGAGGGTATGGAGTGATCAGGCTGCAGGAGCTGAGGAGGCTGCGCGCCCGGCCTCTCCCACCGCAAAGGCACCCCCGGGCAGCACCTTCGGCGGCTGCAGGGGGCCTGCTCCCCTGGCTTCTCTCCTCGCCCTGCCCTGACCCCAGCAGATAAGAGAGTGGCACAGGTCACCGGGCCGGAGTCACAGCGCTTCCGCTCTGCTGTTTCCCAACTCTGGGACCTGGACCGGGTGACCGACTTGATCCTCAGTTTCCTCCACTGTCAAACGGGGGTCGCACCCCGCCCACGGGGTGACTGAGCTCACTTCCGCTTCTAAGAAGCTCGTGGAGCTGCTGCCACCGTAAACAGCACCCCTCCCGCTCCGTTCGCTCTCTCCTGTCCCCTCCCCGTCCCCTTGCTCCCGGCCGAGGCCTCCCTCACGTGGGCTTTGGAGCGGACAGTGCTGGACTCACCCAGGGCCAGAGGCCCCGGGGGGCCTGACCCCTGCTGGGGGTCCTTATCCCTCTTCCCTCTGGCCCAGAAAGAGTCACTCGAACCTTCCCTCTGGCTGGCGTTTTCCATCAGAAGTCCTGAGGGGTGGCTGTGTGGCCACATGCTGTTTGGGACGGGGCTGCTGGGTCTCAGAGTCCAGCCTCTTCAGGGAACCTGGCACCTGCCTCCCGGGGCCTTCTCTCCAACCTCTGTGTCTTTGGTTTGGGGGGCAAAGGGGTTGCTCCTGCCCGTCTCCGTCCCTCTGGAGGGTCAGATGAGGAGGTGTCCAGCCACCTCGCCCGGGGCCCTTTCTGCACCTCACTTAATTCTGGGCTCAAGGAGCAGAGAGTGAGGCATTGGGCTCCTTTGATCCTCAGCCAAGGGCAGGATTCTCCCCTCCCGGGCCCCAGGTGAGCCCCACCTAAGGCGGTGGGAGGCCAAGGCCCCAGCCCCAAGCGCCCTCCATCCAGCTGGCCAGAGGGGCCCTGTCCCCGGGTACCCAGTCAATTATTAACACTGAGCAAACTCAGGCCAGCGGGCCTCCCAGCAGGGTCAGGACCAGACAAAGGCCCTGCTGTCTCCCTCAGCTGCCATCTTGGTGGGGGGGGGGTTACTGGCCGGTCAGTCACCCCACGGTGGCAACACCCCCTGCCTCCGGCAGGGCCCTGGAGTGGCCACCACTCCACAAGGACTTGGGTGGGGAGAGGCTCTGAAAGGAGAGGGCGATGGGGTGGGGTTTGGCCACAGACCTGTTTTTAAGCCTCAGCTTCAGGTCTGTGAGCAAGCCTGGGATGGGGGCCGCGGGGCTCCCCAGGTGGGGTGCTTCTGCCGCTTCCCGCCACAGGGCCAGTGCGGGGCTGGGGGGTGACCCTCCTTGAGAGCAGCTCTCAGCCCCATCCTTTCTCCCTCCTTCCTCCCACCCCTCTTCCTTCCTTAGGAAGTCTGTTGAGTGTCTTCTGTGTGCCAGCTCCTTCCTTAGGGTCCCCCGTGTCTCATGTCTCCCCATCCCCCCAACTTCCGCCCCTTCCCCGTGCCTTTGCTCACGCTTTCCCATAATCCTGGAAACCCTTCCTCTTTCTCCCCCCGAGCCACCAGTCAAGCAAGAAGTTACTTTCTTGAAGAACCGCAACTCAGAAGACAACTTTTACGTTGGTCAGAAAATTCCAGATACACAGCAGAGTCCCAGAGTCCCTCCCCGCCCCCCCAGCTGGCTGCCCAAGGTGTCTGAGAATTCTTCATCGTCATCCCCTTCCTCCCTCACTCCTGGCCCAGCCAGTAAGCTCCCTGGTTCGGGAACATTCTGGCTGACCGTAATGGCTGCCCGCAGATCCAGCCCTGAGCACAGGCCCCACCACCACCTCCTGGCCCCTTCCTCCCCGCAGCAGCCCCAGCCCCGCTGCCAGGATGCCACGGGCACCCTTTCTGGGGCAGGGACAGAGCAGCTGCCAGTGCCACCCTCTCCTGGCCTGGCTGGCTGGCCTTGCCCCCCTTTCCCAGGTACCCTCTCCTCGCCCCCCTCTGTCCACACTTGCTCCCTCGCAGCCTCCTCAGCGCCAGCCCGCCTGCCCCTGCCAGGGTGCACGTTGAAACAGAGTTCACAGGTGACTCACGCTCTCACCACTGCCTACACTACATGGACCACCGCAAAGTTCAAGGTGAGCCAGAAAATATTAGAGAGAGGCGGCCCAGCAGGACCGAGGGTGACAGACTGGCTTTTTATTTAAGGCTGAAATAGGCGGGGTCTATGGGGACCCACAGCACTCCCCCTCCCCCCACCCCTCCAGCTGAGGTAAGGAAACAGGAGACGGCTTGGGGACTGGGGCTGTCCCAGCTGGGGGCAGGAGAGTGGCACCTCTTGCTAGTAGTCAGCGCTTCTTGAAAATATTCTGCCCTGTCGTCTCAGAAATGGCATTCTTGGAGTTTCCGTGGTGGCTCAGCGGTTAACGAATCTGACTAGGAACCATGAGGTTGTGGGTTTGATTCCTGGCCTTGCTCAGTGGGTTAAGGATCCGGTGTTGTTGCGATTGTGGTGTAGGTTGGCGGCTACAGCTCTGATTAGACCCCTAGCCTGGGAACCTCCATATGCCGCGGGTGTGGCTCTTTAAAAAAAAAAAAGGAAGAAGAAATGGCATTCTTACCAATGCAATGACACCAAGGTAGAGGCTGAAAAACACGGCAGCTATCCTTAAGGAACCCAGGGTCGCGGGGGTGGCAGGTGGGGCGCTGCGTGCCCCCGGTGGGGATGAGCCAACACACACAGCTCTTACCCTGCTCTTTTCCCCAGGGACCCTTGTGCCGCCAAGACCCCGTGCTGGGGACTCTGAGGGCCCTTTGGAAGTTCCCCCGGGGGACTCCCCTCGGTCCTTCTGCCACAGGCATCTTTGTTTCCCCATCCCACTGCGCTCCTGGGCCCACCCCCAACTCCGTGCACCACCAGCACCAGCTGACACCCATTCTTTGCCACCAATGGGCTGCCCCACAGGAAAGGAAGAGGTGGGTAGAGAAGGGGGTCTTCAGGTTTTCCTTGGTGACTAAAGGCCTGGAGATTAGGAGCTACAGGCGCTTCATCCGGTGGAAGCTTCCTGTCCCTACTGAAAGCTGCCGTGATTGACGTGTCCTTTATTCGTGCAGAGCAAACCCTCTCTCCTAGGGGTGGAACCTGCCCCTCCTGCCACTGTCACACGTTCCTGGGAGCCTCCTGGAGCCCCCTCCCCTCTTTAGGGGTACTGAGTGCCTCCCGAGGACGTAACCTGTGAGCCAGCTCAGGGAAGACGCCCCGATGACATTCCCATTGGGCTGGGCCTGGAGTTCCCTTATATTGTGATGAAACCTCAGAGTGGACCAGCTCATAGGCGCTGGCCTTGGACTCCAGCTGGAAGCAGAAGCCGAGGGGCGCTGGGGGGGACAGCAAGGCAAGAGTGGACGGGGATAGGCAGCAGGTAGCTGGGCTGGGGAGGAGTGAATGGAGCAGGTAGGCATGAAGTGACAGGCCCAGGGAGCAGTGGAGAAGGAGAAGGAGACAGGACCGGGGTCCCCCTGCCCCGCCACCCCCCAAGCAGATCCCAGCTCAGGCTCCTGCAGGCCCCTCTGTCACCAATCCCAGCACCATGGCGCCATCTGCTGTGAGAACGGAGCAGCACAGCTTCCTCTGTTCAGGGCTTTGAGGATTTGGGGTGAGGGGTTACTCCCATCTTAGATGGCAGCCTCTGTCCTGGGATATAGGAAATAGCATTCGGTATGGAGTCATCCCCCAGGTGCCTCTCAGGTGGCCAGATTCTCTCTCCTCGCTTTCCAGGTCCCCACACTGTTACTCAGGCCCATCCAGATGGGGCTGGAACCCTGCCCAGGTCTCTCATCTTTCGCTGGACCCATCCTGACTCAGTGACCCCAGCCCGGTACCTCCTTTTCTTAGGCTGCCCTGTGGCCACAGCCCCCAAGCTGCCTCCCCACCACAGCATTTCCCAACTCACAGACCTCCATCAGCGTCTCGCCCCCTTCCGGCTAAAGGCCGGCCAGATTCTACCAGACTAAGCTCCCCCTGGAAGAACGGCAGCAGACCCCCTGGGGTAGGGGGTTGGCTGGGGCTCTGTGGGGCCAGGCTGTTGGGGCCATGAGATCTTCTAAAGCAGAGGGCTGGGCTCTCATGAGACCTGAATTAGACAGTTTCTCTGAGATGAACTGAGACATGGTCTGAGTTGTCACTCAGTCTCTAGGCCTGAGTGGGGGCTGCTCAAGCCTTCTAAAGCCCTCCGGGGCTTTCTCTCCTCTCCACACCCGCTTCCCTCCCGCGTGCAGGGTCCCGGCGAGTGCCTTCTCCTCCCGGATTCTCCCTCTCCAGATCATCGTCCCCACTGCCTGGACCACATTCTCAAATTTCCAAGCGGATCCCTTCATGTCTCTGCTTAAATGTCTGCATCATCTCCCTGTTGTCGTCTGGAATTAATCCAAAGCACGCCATCCAGTGGGCAGGGCCACACCCCTCCGATCCTTCCCGTTTTCATCTCTCAACACCCTTCCAGCCGTCCTGTCCCGCTCCGGCCGAGCTAGGGAAGCCTCGTGCTCGGCCACACCTGGGCCTGTGAATTCACTGGCTTCCCAGCCTAGAACATGCTTCCTTGCTTGGCGTATCCCTCCTCCCCTTCCAGAAGCAGCTCACATCTCACCTCTCGTGAGAAGCCTTTCCCTGACCCTCCGTGGGAAGGTATGATCCTCATATACAGACTCTGAGCTCACCAAGGACAGAGACCTGGGCTGTGTAGCAAGCAAGCGTGCAGGAATGAATGAATGAATGAATGAATGACTCTGTGGCCGGGGATGACAGCCACGTGACGGCCTGCTGACCAATGGAGGACCACCTGCCTCTGAGCTTCCTGCCCTGCCCTACTCTTTGAGCCCTGGCCCTCACTTAACAACCCTCTTCTGCTCAGTGGGTTGGGGATCCAGCGTTACCGTGAGCTGTGGTGTAGGCTACAGACACAGCTCAGATCCTGCGTTGCTGTGGCTGTGGCTGTAGCATAGGCCAGCAGCTGCAGTTCTGATTCTACCTTTAGCCTGCAAACTTCCATATGCCACAGGTTCGGCCCTAAAAAGCCAAAAACAAACCAAAAAAAGGCCCCTCAAACCAAAAACAACCCCCTTCCTTGTCTCACTCTTATGTCCCACGGGGCCCTACCCTGCCTTGCCCCCAGCAACCCCCACCCCTCGCCCTACAGCCTCTCACCAGTCTCAGGGTGCCCCCCTCCACTCACCCCTGGTCAGTCCCCCTACTTGGTCAGGCCCCTACAGCTTTCTGCGTCCAACCAGTGTACAGGTACGAAGCCTCCTTCCACAAGAAAGAGCCACTTGGAACAGGACAAGGGGGCAGGGGTTTTCTGCTCTCCCCCAGGAAGCCATCTGATGCCTGACTGGGCAGCTCACTTTGTCCTCAGAGAGCCCACAGCCCGCATCACTTCCCTTGGACGTCAGACATGGTGCTTTGTGGTAGGCACACTTCATCTATCCTGCAATACTGCTAACGTTTTTGAGAGCAGGGACCACAGGGGAAAGTGTGACCTCTGAGGCAAGTCTGTCATCAAAGACATTGTTCTTTCAGATGACTTTCTGGAGGAAGCCATCAACATGTCATGAGGACAGTCAAGCAGCCCTAGAAAGAGATGCATTCGGTGAGGAACCGAGACCCTCTGCCAGTAGCCAGCACCTGGGCAGGCAGGTCGGGGAATCAGATCTGGCAGTCCCGGTTGAGCCTTCAGATGAACACAGCCCAGGCCAGCATCTTGACTGTTAACCTCAGGACAGACCCTGAGCCAGAAACCCCCTGCTAAGCTGTTTCCAAATTCCAGATCCACAGGAAGCATGTGAGATAATACATGTTTACTTCAGCTAAATTTTGGATTAATTTAACATGCAGCAATAGATAATTAATACAGATTTAATGATTTTATGATTCTCAGTTCCTGGCTAGACCAAAACACACTGTGAGCTTCAAGGAAAGGTCTGATGATTGGAATTGACAGTACCCAGTTGCCACCGCAAACGTGTACAGACACAATTGTGGCAGGGCTGAAAAATCACGCACACATCTGCCTAGATGGGTCAAACCAGTATTGTTCTTACTTTTTCTTGTACTCTTCTCACCGTGATCTGATATTTCCTACTATTGACGGGCAAAAAGAAAACAAACAGAAACAAACCATTAAATTGCCCCTCAGACATATCTCCATCTCTGCATGATTCACTCAGTCTCTTTTGAGTAAAATTGCTCAGTTTTCCAAGTTTTCTCACTCTTCCGCCTTCTCCCAGACAAGACAATTTCCTGGTGCAGAGAGATGTTTATGGACCTGATGGTGGTGGGACAAGAGGGTTCAAGGTCTGAGTGGAGTCCCCTGCATTCTTACACACACACACACACAC